>PNEQ01113372.1:0-49282 GCA_003012365.1 Medauroidea extradentata
GCACCCTGTGGACTGCCACGGCATCACTCACATCTTCGCACTCTGTGGACTGCCACGGCATCACTCACATCACCGCACCCTGTGGACTGCCAAGGCATCACTCACATCACCGCACCCTGTGGACTGCCACGGCATCACTCACATCACCGCATCCTGTGGACTGCCACGGCATCACTCACATCACCACATCCTGTGGACTGCCACACAACATCACCAGCATAAAAAAAATACATAACAGGGGAACAGGCAGCGAGTCTTAGGTGAGAGCACGCATTCGGGAAACTTGTAAACACGGACCTTGAACATATCTCGAAATAATAATTGAAAAATATGATACTATAATTTCGTATAGTTATGAAGCAATGCTATTATGTCTTTCTTGTTTCAGAGTGTTTTTTTATCATGTTTCTCAATCAACATGAACACAATTCCTATTACGTAACTCTCATTGTTATTTTGGCTGCACGTGTTAAAGGAATTTCTGTTTAATTCTCTGCAAGTGTTTTAATTTTATAATTAGCATATAGGACAGTCACACTTTTTTGCGTCATCCAGGGACTCGCCACGCGTCTGTCAGGCCGACATATCACTTTTAGATATGGCTGCTGAGAACCACACGTTCATGTGGAACGGTCATCATCTCCATGGGGCCCTTCACTACTTGGGCTTAATCATTTAGTTTAACAATAGTGTAATTTATCTATTGAAACTTCTTTTGTTTTGCTGTTGTCAGCGACAGACACGCGTACAGGCATCCCAGAGATTCTGCGTAAGTTCTCAACCTAATTTTTAATTGCTGGCGTAATCCAGTTTCACCAGCATTGACCAGACTGTTACGGTCACCCAGCTTAACTGGTCTTGCCTAGGATACACGTAGAATACAGGTAACTGTGTTAACAATGCTGTACATTCGTTCCGACACGTAAGCCGAGTCGTTTTTCCGTTGACTTAACTGTCAACCTATTGTTGACCATCCACACTTTATTGCCTATTATACACGAATTACGGTGTCTGAGAAGTCTGAATACTCACGTAGGTAAGGCGTTGATGTCCTTAGGAACTGATAGTCAGTGTCTAGGCTATATGGCACACCTAGCATGAAGACAGGAAGATGCCTCTGGCGTTTCAGCCCAACATCCCTACACCGACTTTAGCCTGGGCGCCATTATCCTTTCCACCATTCCCTGTCCTTGGTTCCGTTTAAACAGTAATTAAAATTTGTAATTAGTAAAGAATTCAAGCCAGTCGAAAAAATGTCAGTAATTCATATGATTTAAAATTTTTTCTTGAAACTAATACAAATTGCCGTTTTGAACGTTAATAAACAAATTTGAAGAATCACAACCTGAGAATATACATACACAAGGACCTGTTCAAGTACAACAATAGGACTTCATTACTATTTTTGGCGAAGAATGTACAGCCAAGATATATTAGTACAATTTTGTAACAGCTGATACACAATTGTAGTAATCAATTGAATCCTAACATATCTGACATAACTCTCGTTAAATTTATGGATCAAATTTTTTAACTCAATTTCCATAATAATGTGTGTAGTGATTTAGGTAATTAGTAATATGATTAGCATCTCTCAATATATTTAAACAAAAGTACGTAATTCTTAAGAAACATTCACTGCCACATAATCAAGAAATATGTTAAAAGCATTCCGATGGTAACTATAGAGACAGCACCGTATGAAGCAAGCGAGAATCCCTTGGGTTTGTAAATGTGATTGTCAACAATATACTGTAATTATTATTTTATGTTATTTCGCAATCTGCTCGCATCACAACAAAATAATTTTGCAATATGTAACCATTTATATTCAAACAGTCCAAAACATGCACAAATATTCAACTGTACTAACTAGAGTACAGACACATTTCTAAAACATAAAACTCAAAATATGAACGAAATGCATAGACAGGTTGACGATTTTAACATCTTGAATACTACGCACTTATACCAGCAACCAACATCTAAATTGATAAAACGAGTAAACTCATCTGTGTAACTTTTTCAAAAATTGTATCTCATTTTATATTTTAATATAACTTTTTCTACCATGAAAATCAAGAAATGTAGTCGTCTTTGCGTTAACTGAAGTAACTTAGCTTTTTGCGGGGTAATTTTGTCCCTTTAAAATATTAGGTTTGGGGTTATTTCGTGACTAACTAAATAACTGAAGCCGAATGCTTTAAGAAATACATTTAATCAAGTCAGTTAAAACGTAAACTTTCTTTCACTAAAGGTCGTAAAAAATATTATTTGGACAGAGTTACCCCACACGGTCAAATTTCATGTAAGTCTACATTTACAAATACAAAATTTCCTAAATGTAAACATTATGGATACTGAAAACGACGTTTCGTTGACTTACGTTACACGATTCGAGAGGTGATCCACTAGGAAATTTATACTGTGCAACGTTTTAAAACAAAAAAAATTTTTTTTTGGCATTGGATAGTTCATTCATTTGTTTTATATTCCTAAATTACATTGTGAATTAAATCCTTGTAAATTTGTCCAGATGAAAACAAATGTACGTTCTCTATCACACATAACAAGGAAAACTTATTTCAAAGTTTCCAGCTTTCTACAAGACGCGATGTTTCTGCTCGTCGAGTTGCTTTTCCCTATTGTTCCTTGATCAAACTGTGACTTGGAGCGACTTTTGTTTCTCAGCAGGTACATATATTCTGTTTCACAGTTTACCCACGGACCCTAGACTACACAGCAAGTGTATAGGAATACTATAGAAATGTTATTTTAAAGTAAAACGTAAAAACAGTGCAAAACGTAACAAATTTCTTGTGTATTTATAATTTTTATAAGAGTAATATACAGTTTTGTTTAGAGTTCGAAACATCTTATACTGCTTGTTGGTGAGTTATATGATAATACGCATAATTTAATGCTTGGACCTAACCAAGAACGTAATGATTATGAATAGTATTAATATACACCATCGTGAACCTTGGATGAAAACAACACTGTGCACTACAAATAAGTGTTCATAGGTAAATTAAGTTAAAATTGTGAAGTTTTCTTTATTTTATTACAATATGTGATCTAGTATGTCAGGATAAAATAACATTTTTGGCTTTGAGTCAATAAAAAAAACATTTGAAACTGCTACTGCACCAGAAGACAAAGGCCTACGAACTTTTTACTGTTAAATTTGGTACACTAGTACGACCTCTAAATGCATTCAAAACATCTGTTCCAGAAAACTTTGAATACTAAGCATGACCTCAGCTGAACATGGGCAGCTGGTAACGTTGTACATTAGTGTCGAACCAAAAGGGAATCACATACGCAAATAATGACACTCCTTAAGTACGTTTCAAGGCGTTCATGTTTAAGATGTCACCTTTACGAACAACTGGGATGGATAAGGTCCTGTTTGAGCTTATGAAGAATTTTACTTTCAATTCATGAAATGTTAAAAAAAAAGAAAAACACGCACAGAAACTAGTAAAGAAAACTATGTGCTCTAGATAATTTACATCGAATCTTAAATTTCAGTTAAAAACTTTGCAGTAAGCAACTGAAACATGTGGTAATTTTGGTTTTCCCACTACACATTTCACACATTTTTGTTATATTTCAAGTTCAGTGTATATTACAACCAATGAGTCAAAGTCTGGTTCATAATAAACTCTGAGGAAACAGTTCACATTTACTAATGTTATTGAAGTTTGGAAAGGTTATCCTTGAACATTCATTACAAATAAAACCGAAAATTTTCCCCTCTAGACTAGGGAATGTGAAAATGATAATGTCTATTTACCATTATAGTACCTGATTTCCAAGCATCAAATTAAGTTCGGTTCACAAGTCACACTGGGGAAGATACAATCATAGCTTCAAACTGGGACAAAATTAGCTGGTGTAAGGGAAGTGTTGCAGGGTCACCAACATTGACAACAGAATACTAAGCAGTGAGCTCAACTCAAAAATGAATTGTGATCCAAGTGGTTAAATTTGAGACGAACTGTGACTCCGGAACGAATTCAACCTTATACTAAAGCTACAGCCCAAAAAGCGTACGAAAATTAAAGAAAACCTGGGAAATCCATAGATGCCACACATATCCCAAAGATAAAGCAAAACATAGAACAAAAAGAAACAATAACAAGCAAGTTTCTAAGCTCCTTGGTGACAAATAGACATTTAAGGAAAGAAGAACAAAAATAAAGATAATAGGCAGCGAAATTATGAAAATTGAATAATAGTGAGCCTGATATTGACGATATATTGTTCACAGATTGAACTCAAATATTTATAGAGCAGTGAAGTCTAGGCTGTTACAAGACAATAGTGTGAACTCATATGACAGAAATCAATGCATACGAAACCTTTGTTTTAATATACTGCCCGAAAACAGCGCAATTGTTCGTCGCTACATGTGCGAAGTGTTATGTAAGAACGCCAGCTTAAACCCATAACTTGTTCAGTGGACCATGTACTGGCTGGGAGAAAAGACAGACATTGCAAAGTGACATCACAAAGAGCGGATCACTGGTTGTTAAAGTGAAGGCCGCAGAGGCGGGTTGTAGAAGACACGCTTCGTTGAAGATTACTTTTGTCGCACAGATACGATCTGAATGGAAGAGCGTGAATGGGTGATTCGTTCAACTGTGATCAAAAACTCATGTTAGACAACACAAACTGCTGTCGTATCCGATCACTAGCGGTAATTATGTCTACACAGTACAAAATATTCGAAAAAATACTTTCATGAGCCAAGTTTTGTATATCTTAGTTAAATATTCAAGTGGATTTGTGTAATGATTCGTAACTTAGACGGAAATTATTTCATCCAATTAGGAAAGTATTGACAAGATTTCGAATACTCGAGACTGAGATACATTTTACTGTCTTGGGCGCTAGTTATGCCACATAGGATGAAGTAAAGTATGGATTCTTACTTCCTTCTTTCATACATATTTCTTACTATCAGACAACAGAAAATTCAACAGTGAGCCCAGTTCAAAAGGGGAATGTCTACAGATGTGGTTAAATGTTAGAACAATTGTAACTCCAGAGCAAATTCAACCTTACAATAAAGCTAGACCCCAGAAAATCTACACAGATAAAGAAAACCTAGAAAATCCAAAGCAGTCACAGATATCCCGGAAAAAAATCTAGAACAAAAAGGAAAAATTACCAAACAAGTGCCTAAACTCCCAGACGCGACACTTATCCTTACAATAATTTACTCTAGGCGAGTGGCTAGGCCTCACTCAACTCCCACCAACGTGATACGGGTTCGAGTCATCAGTGATCAATAGGCGTATTTTAGCGGCTGAATTGGTCACAAGCTGTTAGCAAGCGTTTGCCGAATCTGTTTGCATTTACAAGAAATCGCTAAAATGCAATATTCAGTAAACATAAATGGCTACCACCATGGAGTTACGAAATTGTGTACTTGTTATTGTCTTATCAGGAATAGAATTGGACTGTATAAAGGAAAATACTTCTTCACGAATACGTTTGTTGGAAAATAAACTACTTTCACTATATTTTTTACATGTACAACATAATAAATTGTAGAAATAAATTTAATTGTCCACCAGTATATGATGAAAAATTAATATTGCATCATTTTATTTTAAAATAACTTAAGTTTCGTCCATGTTTCACATAAATACAGTTTGTTTTGGTTTCAGATTTGTTCTAAACAAAACAGGAAATAAAAGTAAAGGTAAACATCCTGTGAACAACCCTGTAACCGTCCTCCTGCCTCGGTTGCCAGAAACGTGCAAACACCCTCAGCCTGGTTGCAGCATGTTTGCAAACACCCTTGTAAACAGGAGCGCTAAAATGCTCTGTTTACAGGTACCGCTACCAATTCAACCGCTAAAATACGCCTAATCCCTTGACGTTGAGTGGTGACCAAAATCTCTACACTTTAGGCGCAGCCAACCTGGATCGAACTGTATGACTTATTAATTAAAATAAACAAAACGTGTTATTAAATTTCGTTGTTAATTTATATGCCTTAACCTTATCAAAATTACTGACGAAACAAAACGCATAACACTGAATGTAACCATATTCACATTTATATCACTCAGTATTCACACTTAGCATTCATACTAGCTGATTAATATTCTAAACTGCACGCCGAGTTAGTTTATTTGTCTATCACGGACGGCTGTTGTTTATACTCACGTCAGTCATATACACTTGAAATACCCCATTCAAGATATTACCAAAGAAGCATATCCTTTACTCATTCTAACCTTCTTGTCAGTAGCACAAGAACGTACGGTTCGTGTTTCCCTCCACCACACCAAGTCTTATCTCTGTTGTGAAGTTACCACTCCCTGATGCCTGGTTGTCCATATTTGCTTCTCTGAAGCCACACCGCCTTCCACGTCTAACTAACACTGTCAACTTAGCCATTGCGTTGCCCGCGCGACTCCATCCAGACCATTTTCTGCTGTCCCAGTGGTTGAAATAAAGTGTTCGCATCCCAAGGATTCTAGTTGGAGGTACGTAACATCATAGCCTTGAATGAGCTGTTAAGTAACAATACTGGACGATTTCAGCTCTTAGGAACAGCGCGAGGTACAAATTGATCAACAACCTTAGGAAATTAAAATTCAAGTCAAAATTTGAGTGACCTTTTTTGCAAGTTACAATCAATTCTCCCAAATAAACACAATGTAATTGTAAAGTTCCGGTATTACTTATCTCTAATTTACCATCAAGAATTTGTTCAGCATACAGATTATCATTACCCATGTAAGAATTATTCTATTCTCTTGTGGTAAGGCTAATTCACGAATGTAGGAAAATTTATTCATTAAAGTTTCGAAAAAAATATTTCAAAATATTTTTACTGTGTGGGAAGTATTTTTACAACACTGCCCGCTTCAGTAGGAAATAAGTTTAGAAATGAAACTCCGCAATGTGGGAGGGACATTGGCTAACTATCCATAAACTGTAGGTAAACAATTAATATAAGATTGCCAAAAATGTGACGTAATCACCAACTTTCAAAAGCCGTGACATCAGAAAAGGCGTACCAATTCGAAATAAATAATGAGATTGTTTTGTTGAACGTGACAGTTACATTACTTCGCATTTTCGTCAGTGAAGGTGTCTAGCATACACTCCTTGGTCCAGACGGAACTGGCCTGCTGGCGAACGTAACATCTCAAGGTCACTGTTGAATGCGCACGAAGCACTGACGAAAACATAGTTATTGTGAGCTGCTGACTGACCTAGGTCATAGAAAACAGAAAGGAAACTTCTAGGGCTGCGAAAAAATGACCATATTTTTAAATAAAAGGCAACGTGCTCCAGGTGGCTGCATAAAAATTTGAAAACTTATTTTGTAATTGTGGCATTACTTCAGAGGTACAACAAATATTTATAAGAAGTGTGTGTTGAATCCGAACCGTTCTAAGACTAAATGCGGCACTCGTATTCACCTCTGTCCTTGGTTGATGTGGTGACTTCAGATACCAGATACCAACACAACTAATACACTGAGTCCACAATGCCCCTTCCCTCTAAAAAAAAGGTAACAACAAAATAAATTAAAATCTATCATTAAAAATGTCATCAAGGCAAAACTTCATTATGTAATTTTTTCAACTGTTTATACAATACGACAGCTTTCGTCAGCGCAATTGCTCACTCATCCATATCGTTGTGAAGGTTTGGATATTCGCCCAGATTTTGAAATAGTAGGTACTACCGTCTGACCAGTAACTCGGCGACTGATCAGTTGGCTGAGGAAGGACTGGGAATCCACTGAACAGTGATGACAATAGCGAAGGGGTTCCATTCGACGAGGGTTCCGACGTTTTTCCTTGAAATACAGGTAACACACATTATCATGCACAACTTTACCATTGGCTAAAGAAGGTTGGGTTGAAACTGGATAATCCTCCACAGTTACCAAAGGATGTTGTTCCTGATGGTCCAAAATTAAATGAGTCTTAACTGCATCAATTAGAATCTGTCTTTGATCACTTACTGGGACCTTGTTAACAACTGGCTCTTGCGGCCACTGTGCAGTTTCAAAACATCACCTTTATTCAAATAACATTGTAAGCTGTCGTAGGAAACAGGTTCATGAATGTCCTCTAAAAGATCCTGGACAAACCTGCGACGCATATCGTCTGCCAAAACTTTCCTATATGTGGCACCATTATCCATCTTGATATGATAGGCTCTTACACTTGAGTGCCCATGTATCACTCCTGGTAACACAACATACTTTACTGCATTGTGCTTTAACATCCAGACCAGTTCATCTATATGGAACTTTGGAGAAATTGAAGGTGCACTTCTTTTAAAATCAGATGTGGGATGCAACTGAGTAAGGTGAGTTCTAAACTCCCTTCCCATCGACTTTGCAGGAGTTCGACCAGTAGACTGTAAAGGATGTGTTCGCATTACCCATAGAGTTCGGGCAACCCTGACATGAATGTCTGTCTCTTCAAACTTTAACATCAGTTTCTTGACAGTTTGTACAGTCCTTTCTGCTAGGCCATTGAAATAAGGATGTCATGATGGTGTATATAAATGTTGCATTCCCTTTCTTCTGAGAAGTTATTTAATTTCTTCAGAAGTAAATTGTCGCCCATTCTCGGTAACTATCACTACAGGCTACAATGTAACACATATGTGTAACAAGAGTAGACACAGTCAGATTCATCATCACTTTTACAACCGGCCGTTTAGAGTAAGCATCAATTGCAATTAACAGATAATGTTCAAGAAAAGGTCCTGCATAATGACGATGGAATAACTACTCGCACGCGCCAAACTATACAATCCAAGTGCAATGACAATGCTGATTGCTTAGAGTGATAAGGAAGAAATTAATTATGTACCTTATCTGTCTAGCCAAGATCTGAATAACCCTTAACTTTCTTAAGTACTTTATCTGTAGCTTTTGCAATGTCACTTGGTGATAATAATTGTAAATCCCTAGCCTCAAGAAGATGCAAACCAGTTGGGTGTGAGAAGCAAAAAATTGGAATTTGATTGTGGCAGTCTACTTAAGCAGCCTGCATGCCACACTGATTTACCAGGTATCTAACATAATTGTAATCAAATGAACTCAAATCAAAGTTCACCTCAATATTATTGGAGATGAATGTACTGGTGTCGCTTTATCTGGTGCAATTATACCCAGTAATGGTTTATGATCTGTAGTGATCGTAATCAGGTGAAATGCCAGATATGGAGTAAACTCCTTGACTGCAAAAATTATTGCCAGACCCTCTCAATCCAGTTGAGAATAGGCATGTTTGCCTTCGAGTGTGTTCGTGACACATAGGCAGTTGGAACCTCCTGCATTTTACCTGATTGGTTACATGGTATCATATGAGTAAACACTTCACGAATCGCCAGAGAGGCATCAGCTGTAACCACCAAGGGTAGATCTGGATTTTAATAAACTATAACCTGATTACTCGTCAACGTTTTCTTTACTGTATGCGGTGCCTCTTCATACTCCATATTCCAAATCCATGTATATTTTTAATATGGCAAACTATGCAGAGGTTCCAGTATGATAGACTTATCCATGAAAACATACCATAAAATGAAATCAGACCCAAAAAAGATTGAAGTTCCCTATTGGTTTGTGGACTAGAAGTTTTTGAAAGTGCTACAATCTTTCCCGCTGTAAGGTAAATGCCTTTAGCATTAAGTTTGAATTCAAGGATTTCAATGGTAGCAGCCTGCCATACACAATTTTTCAGAATTAACCATCAAACTAGCATCGCTGAGTACCTGTAAGACTTTTTCCATTATGTTTTGGTATTCTGCCAATGTAGCACCTTTAATATATGTTATCTTGATAAGCAATAACACCACTAATTAATCCAAATAAATCATCAACCACTTGCTGGAATGCTGACGATGCAACTGTAGTACCAAATGGTAAACGAGTAACCTTGTGCAGGCCTTGCACAGTAATCATGGTTAATACCTGGTATAATTCTTCATTTACTGGGATCTGGGTGAAGGCCTTCTCCAAGTCATGAGTTCCATAATTACTATCACCTGCCATTTCTGATAGTACTTGGTCAATAGCATGGCCGACAGTACCCGTATAATCAGCACAAAGTTTCAGGTACCAATATGTTTTACTACCGGAACAACAGCAGTTGTCCAAAGGCCAGTAAGATTGACCGGATACACCTCTTCGCACATTGGTCTCAATGCTCTCCTTCATTATAGAGGTCAGTTAAAATGCAACAGACCGAGCTCGTTGATAAACATGGGTAACTGTATGGTCCAACTCCAGATGAAATGGAGGGACTTTGTAACAACCTGTTTCAATGCCTGATACAGCTGGAAGTCTTTTAATAACTTGTAAAAATTTACCTCACATACACCCTCATGAGCTCCACCTGGAGCCACAAAATGTACATCTTGAATTAACATATTTAAATCATTAAAACAGTTGCGACCTATAAGATTTGGTTCCATTCCTTCCACAACCAAAATAGGAAGTATGCAAGAAATTCCTTTGTATTTAACCACAGCCTGAAATCCTCCAATCATAGCTGAGAAAGGTGCAGCTCTTGTTTTAAGTTTAACTAGGGCGTGAAGCAGAACTAGACGATCTATCAGACTTGCAAATTTACACTTGTATATGTCCAAATTCTCCAAAGTCCTAGAACAACCTTAATATATTTCAAACTGCATAGGTACATTGTTTAACTCTGTATAGAATATGGCTTTTTATGCCGAAATGCTTTTTGATCAGACAGTGAAAACAAATTTTCATCTTGAATCATGGCAGCATTGGAACTATGACCTAAACAGGACCAGTTTCCATAGTAGGATTTACTTAAGCGAATTCCTTCTTTTCAGTAGATCTAACAGTATCTACGAAATTTGCATTATCGCCGCTTCCAGATTGTGAAAATACTCTAGGCTACTGTTTACAAACCTTGGAAGCACGTCTGAATTTCCCTTATTTATGACATTATTTAAACAAATATTTCGAAATATTATACTACTTGGCGGTATGTCCTATCTCAACACATCTAACACACGTGACCTTATTATGTCCAGCCCTAAAGTTTTTTGATGAAGACTGCCAACCGGGTATTGTAAATTTAAGTTTAGGTACGTCCTTGACACAGTAATTTCTAATCTCCAACAATTTAGCTTCTGAGCGTTCAACCAGCTGAACAAATTTCCTAGGCCATTGCAGCAGTTAAATCCTTCTCAGAAAGCAATCTAGCTTGTATTTCTGCATTTAGTAAACAATATTAAAACTAATATAAAACAGTTGTAGGTGACATACTGTCAAATAAACATGCAGCAGCCAAAATTTTCAATTAAGACAAGTACATAACTGCATTCTCACCTGGAAGTTGCCGCCTGTTTACAAATTTGCTGTAACATACTCATTGGGTTGACTGTAGGCGCAATATTTGTATTCAAAACAGCAACAAGCTGGTCGTACTTGCAATCACGAGGCATTTTTGGCAGAATCCAATTCTTCAAATCCCACACCGTATGCTCATCCAACATTTCAATTAACAGACCGTGTTTTTGATCGTCCGTAATTTGGCCTTTTGAATGAAGCCGGAACTAAAGTATCTTAAAACGTTCCTGCGATGTCTCCGGGCAAGAATGATCATACGTGATATAGGCGACCACCGTAACATTCGTAGTATCACGTAAATAATATCACTGAATACTCGCAACGTATCGTTCCACACACACACGTTGGTTATTTCTCGTCGCAAATATTATGTTGGCAGGTACACGTATTTACCAGACGTGTGTGTTGATCCCGATCCGTGCTAAGACTGAAAGCGGCATTCGTCTTCACATCCGTCTTTTGTTGACGTGGTGACGTCAGATACCATATACCAACATAACCAATATACTTTGTCAACAACCATATAATATTTTAAAACAAATTCTAAACTAGGATGAGAGAGAAAGTGAGTAGAAATGTCGTCAGACATTTGCCCTAATGAGGGCGGACAAGCCGGAATGAAAGTCATGAGGGAAACCAAATATTCCCGAGAAAACTCGCCGGCCACTGAAATAATCCTGCACGGTTCCGACATAAGAATTTAGAAGGAAATTTGTAGTTTCGATGCTAGTACTAATTATAGCTGACAAATTCTCCATAATTTAATATACAAGAAAATAATTTACAAGAAACTATGAAAGTAATTCAGATGTATTTTTAACACAACTTCTACGGCTTCGTTGGAAGTGCTAACATTAAATCTTAAGCACTGCACACGTGAAAGTATCCTGTTTTGTTGTAAATGAAAATCCTACGAGCAGTTAATAATTTTTATTAAACCATATATTTTGCACCATGATTATAAATCTTACAGTATTCCTGCTAGGTATATGTATTAACAAGCTTGTGATTATTTCATAAGATTAACATCCTAACAATAATGCCATTTTCTTTTGCAGGAAGAAAATTAATCAAAGAGAATTGCGTTACAGTCTTCTGACGCTATTCACTGTAAACCTTGGATCAGTAAAGTAGTAAAATAATACGTGCGGAGAGTATAACTTATCGCATAACATATATAAAAAAGTATATTTTCCGCTTATAGGCAAAAGTTAAAACAAAAATTTATTATGACGTGGACTTGACGCAGCTGTCGCGCATTAAGGTATCTTGTGATTTTCAAAGTTTATAAAGTTCCGCTGAATTCAACCAAGTTCTTTATGTGATGTGCGAGATCGTCCAGAGAAAAAAAATTCTATTCTCATTCTGTATTTTTATAGCAATTGGCTGAGGTATTTGATGCATGAATAATTTATTAAACTCCTGGGTTCCGCGGTGGCCGAGTGGTCAACCATTCTCCTCCCAAGGCGATTCAGGATTGATTCCCGGCGGGACCTGGATTTTCGCATGTGGGATTCGTGCCGAACGATGCCACTGGTCGCCGGGTTTTCTCTGGGATTTCCCGTTTCCCCCGTTTTCTCATTACAGCGCTCCATACTTTCTTCATGTCACCCCCCACCCACAAATCAGCGTTGGCCAAAAATATATGTATCTCTCTCATTCTACTAAACCCACAACAAAAATAAGGGTGTTATATCTGTCTGTCTGTGGTTTCGTAACTCCCAAACGGATGGACATAACAACAATGCTTTTTTAAAGCTAGTTTTATGAAGTGAATGTTAGAAGACGAATAATGAGATTAATGATTTGGACAAATTTATATCACTTTTAAGCAAACAATACAAAACTGCGTAAGTTGCGCAAGTTATAGGGGCTATATTTTATTTAAAATTTTTGTAGCTGATATTTTGTTTGTAATAAGTCCGCAGGGGAATTACCCACGAAAATAATTCTTTGTCTACGCTATTCTTTTGATTTTATTGCAGAAATCGACTGCATTCTGCTATGTTATTGCGAATATTTGGCTAAGGAGAACAGTAATTAAATTTTTTATATTATCAGCTAATGAAACGATTACGTTTAGTAGTTAACACTAAAATGACTGAGTTTATCTTCTTTTCCGACGGCGTTTTTAAGTAGTAAGTTATATTTTACCAAGATTTCAACAAGAATATCACCAGACACATTTGATCCATACCGATCCTGCCCTAGAGAATAGAGCAACTTGAACATCATTATTTTCTGTTGTCAGCAGACTGGAATTTAAGTCCTATGATTTCGCTAGCAAATTGTATTTGTGTATTATATGGTGACGCAATGAGAAGTCATTGTGCTGAGCTGCTTTTAACTCGGTCACATTACTGTTTTCTGCCTCTTCTCCGTAAAATCGTCTGATAGAAAGTGCGTACAATCTGTAACAGTGTCAAGTAATTATTCCCGAATTGTACACAGAAAAATATATGCCTGAACGTTTAAAAATTAAATAAAACTGGTTACTATACGTTCATGAACTATATTTACAAAGCATTAAGTTGAAAAAAACAGTTCATTCATATCAAAGAAATACAATCGGCTACAGTAAGATAAAACATTAACTGTGGACATTTCAGAACAACACACTGCAGAATATGGTTTGAAATATTTGTAAAGATATAACGATTATATTAGTGACCACATTCCAAACAAATATTTTTCAAAATAAAACAAATAAAAGAAGTTACCAGCATAACTTATAAGCCTACTTTCCTCAAATTGGATGCAAATAAAGCCTGAAAGTTAAAATCGTTTACGTAATCTGGTAATGGTAAATTGTAATATTGATTAAGACACATGATACTCGAAATATACTAAAGATAGGTGAGCTTACTAAGCAATATAGGAGTACCCAGTTTAATGAAGTTGAGGAAAACAATTTCTATAAAAGATATAAAATAGCCACAGTCTTCAAAATATAACAAAAGAATGAACGAGATAGTCAAAAACCAGGTCAACTTTATGTGTAGCATGTTTACCAAGTTTAGTGAACTTTTGGAAAATATTTCCTAAGATATTTTATACTATATTAAAAGTATAAAAATGGCCGCCATTTTGAAAAATGAACACAAAATGAATTAAATACACAAAAATCATGTCAGCTTTGTATGTACTGTATGTGTACCAAGTTGGATGAAATTCTAAAGTACGGTTGATTAGATGTCGAGTTTGAACGAAAAATATTAAAGAGGCTGCCATTTTGAAAATGTGAATGTGGCGTAAACGAACCATATAAAAGTCAAGTCAGATTCAAAAATTCCATATGTGCACGAAGGTTGATGACATTAGGTCCACTGGTTCAAAGGTGTTTAGGCGGGGACACACACACACACAAACATACATACACATATATACAGAGAGTTCCAGTATAACACGTCAATAAAGAGGCAGGTGATAGAGGGGCCTAAGACCTATCAAATAAACCGAACTTGTATAATCCGATTCTCAACCGTTTAAAAGTTATGAATTTTAAAGAAAATTTGGCTGCTCTACCTTGAACTAAACATTTACTGATGGCGAAAAAAGTAATGGTCCATGTGGAACGAAATTTGTATACATCAAAGATGATTAGTGTCGTCACATTAAAAATACATTTCACGTCACTGAATGTAAGCTTCGTGGTGTAAAAAAAATCACTTTCACAAAAGATGTGTTTGTTCGGAAAGATGCCTCCAGTTTGCATGTGGTAAAAAAAATACTAATGGGTCATATAAATGATCACCCGCCATTGGAAAAACTACCCCATAGTATTGCCAATTAATTAGTGAAAATCAATATTGTAATTTAACAAATGTTGTTGCAGTAAATGTGAAAATATAACGTAATGCAGCAGATTCACACAATGTAAAAATCAGCAATACGGTTGAAATTAGAATATGAGTAAATACTTAAACGTAACTTTATTGAAATAAAAATGTTAAAGAGTATTTGAAATTATTAATATGTATTTTAAATGTAATATTTTTAATTTGTGAGGATAAAATTAAATATTAATTAAAAAAATAGCAATAGTAAGTTATTTCATTAAACAAAATTGATATTATCGAACTAGAAAGTTAAGATAAACGAATTACATCACCAGATTCCCTTACATAGTTGCTGCTTCATATTCACAGAGGCCGCGGTAATGTAGAGGCTAGTGCACTCGCCTCCCATCATAGCAAACTGGGTGTAATTCCTGAATAGCCTCACAAGCATATTCTCTGCATTTTATTAACGATACCACATCTTTGCACACAGATTATTTGTTGATATGTGGTACAGTTGTGTACAATCACCAACATGTCTTGCAGCAGATCATATGATACACTAACAAACGCGTATTTCCTAGTCTAGAAACAATGCGAGATCTTTATTCGAAGGAAACGCAAGTATTGTAATGGAAATATTTGTGCAGCTCTTGACAGCGATGTCTTGTAAGCCGATGAAGGGAGCCGAACCTCGTAGAGTAGTCGGTAAAGAGTCAGTCTGTGGTGCGAGGGGGTCCCCAGTTCGCATATTGGTTCGGGCATGTTTGTTGTGTTGTCCTTCGCCTCGTGTCGTTATCAACGACTCTTAACACCTCGTTTATGAAATGCCGTAATACCCTTACGTTCACCCCCGCCACCATTATGGTGAATGTGAGCGTGAAGTGGTACTGGAACGGAAAACAGGGGTACACAAAAGGACTACCTACCAGGCATCTTCATGTATTAGCCACAATTCAAAAATGCAGACAAGATGCTGCCGAGACTATTCGGGCATTACACCCAGTTCGCTATGATGGGAGGCGAGTGCACCGCGGCCGCTGTGAATATGAAGTAGCAACTATGTAAGGGTATCTGATATTGTAATTCGTTTATCTTAACTTTCTATGTCAATAAAATCAATTTGGTTTAGTAAATTAATTGACTAGTACCCCTTTTATTAACAAAATTTTATTTTATCCTCACAAATTAATCGTATTACATTTAGGGTTGTGCGATATTGCGATATATCGTACGCGATGCGATATATTTTCAAAAAATCGCGCGCGATATTTTTGTTGCGATATATCGTGATATATCGCAGCGCGATATTTTGCGATTTTTATCGCAGTGCTATATTTGCGATTTTTATCGCAGCGCGATATTTTGCGATTTTCATAGCAGAGCGATATTTTGTTATTTTCATTGCAGAGAGATATTTTTCGATTTTTATCGCAGCGCGATATTTTTCGATCTTCATTGCAGCGAGATATTTTGCGATTTTCATCGCAGCGCGATTTTTGCGACTTTCATCGCAGCGCGATATTTTGCGATTTTTATCGCAGTGTGATTTTTTACGATTTATATCGCTGCACATTTTTCTTGCTATTTTAATCGTATAGTGATATTTTTGGCGATGGCATGATAGCCTCCATTACGAGGGTAGTCTTTCTATTTTAACTCAAATTTAATGTTTAAACGTTTTAGCTCAGGATAGACAAACCTAGTACAGAAGTTGTGATGTTATGTAGTCGTACATCAAGATTAAACCAGTCGTCGTAAGTCACAATATATACATTTTTGTTTTGAGAAAAACTAGACACGACACTACAATTTTTTTTCTGAGACGAAACTAACATAACCAGCTCAATACCTTACTTCGCCGTCAGTAAGTTTTTATATCCATTAGCGAGCGACATGACCATGACATTTGGTGTGTTAATATTGTCCAAATGGATTTACAAACATGGCTGCAAAGTGGAAATAGACACAACATAAAAATTAACAAATATATGGCAGTATTATGGAAATTTTAAGGAAACCATTTTGTAAGCAGTTACCATTTCATTGTACGCAATAAATTTTGAAATAAGCATATCTAGGACATTTTCCGTTACAAGAAGCCTTAGTGTATTTGTAAATTTGTGCCGTTAAGGCGACTGCCTAACTCACGCTTCAAAAGAGTTGCAGCGCGTCCGTAAACAGTGAACAGATTGTTTTCTACGAAACAATTCCGTGTGTGTCCATTGTACCAACGTACTAAAAGAAAACACATTGCTACAGACTTTACACCAATAAAACTATATGGTCACCGCTTAGTGCCCCATAGTAAAAACAGTTCGGCAGGAAGCTTGCACGCTATTTCAGAGCTTGGCTCGTTGAGGCGATGTTGCATTTGATGCGCGTTTTAAGGTCACCCTTTCGCGTAAATAATTTTGCCCCAGTTTGTTTCAGTAGCTTTCGTACACATTTTGAATTCGGCTTCATGGTTATTGGCAACGTGTCTATGTAAAGAGCCGTATATCATTGTACTGAGCCAATTACAATAACGTTCCTGCAACACCACACGTCTGTGATTTGCCAGTAGAATCCCTGGGCTCGTGATAGTTAAAATAACTAATCACGTAGATAGGCCTATTATTTTAATAATTCAGCGACGTATTCAAGTATAATAAATGTGTAATACTTGTACTCATTTAAGCATTAATAAAGAATATCATGTTTATAGTCCACACTAGTGTGTGTTGAATGCCTCCTTTTTTACGTTTAGTTTAGTGTATTTTTCCATTGAAATATTGTTGAAAAAGGTGCCACAATAGGATGTGAGTTTCGTTTCAAGTAAGTTATTGCTTTACAATTATTAGTCATAAATTTATAAAAATTTTATGCAGTGGTTAGTGATAACATGTAGTAATTTTATAGTGTCATTATACTTCGAATCTATAGTACGTTCGTCGAAAGCTCATAATTTTGCGGGAGAGGACTAGTTGTAGTTGTTAAGGAACACCCGACCCACCAAACAGAGCGGGAGATAAGAGAGGGGATCCAGGTGGCCTCTCCCTTTACGGGAAAATTTGGGGTTTCAAGGCAATAAATGAAGCTCTTTAAGCATTTTTCATACCTAAAGATCCTATCTATATAGCTGATTGAAATTGTGATTGTTTCATATAAAATGGTGTCAGTGAACATTTTTGCAAACACACAGTTATAATACCTGCTGGAACCTTGTCCCACCGCAAATCAGTATTTAAATACCAGGAGATACATGAATATTACACAATGCAGTTTTAAAAATATTCTGTACGTGTATGTAAACGTAAATTACTAATAAAATAATTTAAATGACTTAAAAAATTTTCAGTACTGCAGTAATTTAATACCTTGTTACAGTGTTGAATTAGTCAGTAGGCTACATTATTACCCACATTCGCTAAATATTGACTATGTCTACAATAGTTTTAAATACGCTTTACGTGTTTTACTTGCTGTATTTTTTGTTAATTCATAATGTAAAAATTATTTAATCTTAAACTTAATTGTCAATAAGCCATTAATTAGTACATCTAACTTTGGTCACTTTTTTCTTTTGGATATTTAACTGTATGGAAATATTCAGAAATAATTGTGCGATCAGTATATATTTTTAAAACAAGTTAAATTAAAAAAATCATTCTGGATTTACCTTTCTCTTTTTCACTATTTGAATGTGGAGGCTTCATCTTTTTGGTACGGGATGAAGCGCACACACGGAAAAACTTTTTCTTAAGGTACCCAAATCTCAACAGTTATAGTTTCATAATGTTTTATAAACTTTATTACAAGGCTAAATATACGTGAGATCAAGCTACAGTAACCATACATTTTAATACAGTAATGAAAAATGTTCTGTGATGTGAATGTTACAAAACCCCGATCCCCCATCCAATAAAGCGGAGCAGGGGTCCTGGGGCCTTCTAATGGAAAAATTAGGCTTTTAATGTGAAAAATTGTGTTATTTAAGTAGTTTCCGGACTCCATTTCACTATTATATGTAGTATAAATTCAAACATTTCCGGGACTGGGGGGTTCTCGGCCCCGTTTGCATCTGCCCTACTTCCGGGCTTGATATTTTTTTTCCTCCGTCTTCAATAATTCTCTTCATAAAAAATAAATTAACCAGTGTTCAATAACGGGTGTGTCTTGGTACACTACTAAGATAATATTTGTTTGCGGTTGGGAAGGGAGGAACGTGTCCCCTTCCATCCCCCCCCCCCGTCCAATGACAAGCCGTTGATGCAATTGAGTTATGTGACTGTGATAACAGACTAATAGTATCACCCGCAACAAAACTGAAATGACGAGGCAATTGTGATAGTGGTGGCTGTAATCACACGGTGTCCATGATTAACGTTTGGAAGATTTATTTCATTTTGATGTAGTTTAACGTTTTGAGATATCTATAGTGCATTGAGAATGCTGTTATTTCCGACGAGGGAAGCTTTCCTACTTTTTCAAATATGACTCAAGGAAAGTCGTCTCTACGACTGACGCAGTCTGTGACTGCAGAAATGAGAGTGATGAATGAGAAAGGCATTGAATGTTTATGTGAACCATCATACTTCATTTTAAATTGTTTTATTGTTATAGTTTGTGTATTTAATTTGATCCCTATAGAAATATTATTTAACTGAAAATATATTTTATATTACACAATAAAAACACGCACATTATTGAGGGGAAACACCCCCCCTCCCTCTAAAGACTCACCTGGTGCGATGCATTGGATACTCACATCAAGACAATTTTTTTTTGCGATATTTATCACAATGTGATTTCTATAGAGCCGCGATATTTTCGTAGCGCGATATTTATCACATAGAGCGATGTATCGCGATTTTATCGCAGTGCGATGTATCGCAATTTTTTTCGCAGCGAGATATTTATCGCATAGCGCGATATATCGCGATTTAATCGCAGCGTGATATTTATCGCATAGTGTGATACATCGCGATATTATCGGAGCGCGATATTTATCGCATATTTCGCATGTATCGCGATAATTTTGAAATATCGCATTGCGATACATAATTTCAAAATATCGCACACCCCTAATTACATTCAAAACACATTTCAATATTTTCAAATACTGTGTAATTATTTTATTTCAGTAAATTTCCGTTTAATTATTTACTCAAATACTAATTTAAACCGTATTGCTGATTTTTACATTGTGTGAATCTGCGGCATTACGTTATGTTTTCACATTTACTGCATCGACGTTTGTTAATTTAAAATATGGGTTTTTACTAATTAATTTGTAATACTATGGGGTAATTTTCCCAACGGCGGTTGATCATTATGTGACTCGTTAATGGTTTTTTTTTTTACCTCCTGTAAACTGGAGGCATCTTTCCGAACCAAATAAAACGTTTGTGAAAGTGTTTTTTTACACCACGAAGCTGTACTATCAGTGACGTGAAATGTGTTTTAAAATGTGACGACTTTAATCACCTTTGAAGTATACAAATTTCGTTCCACGTGGATCATTATTTTTTCCACCACCAGTAAATGTTTAGTTCAAGGTAGAGTACAGCTAAATTTTCTTTAAAAATTCATAACTTTTAAACGGTTGCGAAACGGATTATACAAGTTTAGTTTATTTGGTAGGTCTTGGGTCCCTCTATCACCCGCCTCTATTGACTTCTACTTCCGGAACAACCTGTATGCAAACATACACATACATACATATATGTATATATATACACACAAACACAGTTGATCTCATAAGCGTAATTTCTCCTTAGGTTAGTAGGCTAACAATTATGAGTAGGTTTTCAAGGCGTAACTCACATAGCTCAACTAAAGGAATACTAATAAAACACTTAAACATGCAGTTCATCTGTATGTGCTATGGTAAATAAACATGAGTTTGCCAAATAGTTTTATTTGCGTGAAAAAAAATTCGAAACGATACATAACTTCGGTTTCGTGTCAATTAAAGACACAACAGTCGGACTAAACTTCTGGTCTATTACCTTAGTTATTTCAGTTATTGTAATACATTATCAAACACTACGCACAGGCGAACATATAAATTGCGTATGCAAAATATTTCACTTAAGAGGAGTATTCGCCGGTGTCAAATTTCCACCTTTCACTCGTGGGAACAGCGTAGTGATAAGAGCCAGTCCACGCTTGACGAGAAGCATATCGCCGCTATTCGGGGCGCGCTGAACTGGCGTGCAAGGTTTTCGCTGTAGGCTTTTTCCCTTAAGTGCACAGAACCTTCAGTAGCCAAGAAATGCGTTACCTGTCGAAATAGGAACTTCCGGCGTTTAGAAGTTTATCGGAGAATCATCTCCTGTCCGTTCATATTCTCTACCAGGGATACAAAGTCCAACCCTTTGACGGCAGTTCATATTTGTAGGCACTCAAGGCAGATTCGAAATCTGTAATCTGTACACGCAACGGAGGGAACTCCAATGTACATTGCGCGCCAGCTTAGATGGCGAGTGGCAGAGCTTAGATGACGAGTGGCAGCTACTGAGTGAAGGGCCCATTCAAGGAATTCAAGCTGCCGGCCGCTGCAAAACACATATGATCCTATAAATACCGGAATGAAATCGACCTATGTAAATTATCCATTGGAATTAAAAACGGTAGTACTATTATATGCAACACATTCCAGCTCTTTACCGCCAACTTACATGGCGCATGCTGTACCAAGAAATAACGTCCGTACTGAACCACTTAATTGACGATACCAAATAATAGCTACGTTTTTCTCAACTGCTTCCTTTTAAGGCTTCTGCCTACCTCGGAGCGCGGCGGGAGCAAGGACAGGGTTTTACATGTTAAACTAAATTCCGTGTAGCTCTGTCACCCGTTGAGATATCGCTTTCAGATGAAAACCATTTTCTGCATTGATAAGAGGAGAATACTGCGACGTAAACGAAAACGTGAAAAGAATTTTATGAATGCTAAAAGTTTCCGTAGCAGTGTGGACCGTATCGTACTGAACAAAAAAGTCATTGGTGGCGTATATGTAGGTTTGAAAGTGACTCAGATATTTAGGAATATAATTTAACCTGTAACACCCTATCCTTGCTGCCGCCGGAGCTATGGGGTAGAGTCCTTAAGAATCGTGGAAAGCAATAAGCTCAAACTGATTCATTAAATGTTACAAAATAATGTCGACGCGATTTTGTGCATACATTTTTTTGAACACATTAGGAGTAAAATCTGAGTGAGTTAAATTGAGTAATACTATATTTTAATGCTAAATACCCTTATTAACGGTTCGCTTTTTGTCTGTAAGAATTTTTATCTTGTGGTTTTGTCTCCCTCTATTGAAAATGTAGAAACTTGGTTATATTGCTTCTCGGGTGACGAAACAGCCAACACAACACGATCGTATGACGGGGCAGTCAATCCGCTAATGTACTGAGTCTGGTATTTCGGGAACAAGTTGCAGTAGAAGGTCGTTATAGTAACGAGTTCCTTTGTCTGTGGCTGCTCCTAGCAGATGTAGTTATATCGTACCAGTGCCCTTCCACTGCTGCTAACAATCGCTGAGTGACCTTAGTGACCTCGGAGCTGGTCAGCAATATCGGTAATACTACCTTATTTAGAGCCATATTTACCAAATAATTTGCAGTGACAACAAAACTTTTTTTTTTTTTTTACGAAATAGCAATGTCCGTCGAGTAGTCTGTAATAAGAGATACCAAAGTTCGACTTGGATACCATACGTTAAAATAACTGCTGACCTCACCTTGACCCATTTCATAACAAAATCTTAGCATGAAAACACAGCAGCACAGACCTTCGTTCGTTGGAAGATTTATGAGTCAAGTCAATAAAAAAGAAACGTTCGCAATCCTATTTAATTTTTTGTTTAAAAAAAAACAATGGCATTTAAACATGTTATATCTGGCCTTTTATATCAAGACTAAATAGATAAATATTATTCAGTGTACGAAACACTAAGTAAAGACTTGAATATTAGTAACATGTGTAACTGCACTAAATAAAAAAATTAGAAAAACAGAATTATCGAAGGTTAAAAAACTAATGACTGTGACTAACCAGAGAAAATATTTAGAAGCAAAAGCTGTTAACATAAGCTGATGTGACTTCTCAGGCTTGTATAAAAAATTACTTGGTTGTACCTGGAAATGTGGTGAATATTCCACGTTCTGAAAGGCCAAGTGACCTACTGAACACCTGAAATCAGAAAGTAGGCTGACCTCTTCCAGTCTGGAGATGATGATACAATGAAGATGTGCGGCTATGAAAAGTTCGGTGCACTTCTAAGATCAGTTGATCAACATAATTTGAACAAGATTGTGTAACGCATGGCCAGATTCAAGCCGTGTTTTATCAATTTTATTATGCCAGATGAGTTCTTCGCAATTTTATTTACGAATATTCTATTTTGCTATGTTTAATTTGTTTTATTTGTTTTAATTTTTGTGATGGCGGACATAGGTTTACTATTTATGTTTAGTGTAATAAGAGTACTAAGAGACAGGCTTAGTTCAGATAGTACAATTTAAAGTTATTTCTCTATTAATTACCGAATGCAGATAAGCTAGTGCTTTAAAGATGGCTCTTGGCACAATGCTAGTTTTGAAAGACCATTGAAGTGCAGCATTTTGATTGGCTGAAGAGACTGACGTCTCCGTTTTGAATACATTATGCAGTGAATCGAGGCTTTTTGGACGACGACTATAGGAGAGAGAGTCACGTGATGTGTGTTCTCTCGTTTTAGGAGTTTAATTACTGTGAGAGAGATATTGTGCATCAGGCCGCCTGATTAGGTGAAGACGTGTCGGGACTGCAGTTTGCTGTGAAAGAATAGAGCCTAATAGTAATACTTTGTGCATATTTAGCATATTTGTACTACCACACTTGACCGTATCGTTCGTGTATGGACTTAATTTCGCCGGCACCAGTCAGCTCGTGAGCTGATATAGGCACAGACTCTATAATGCTAACAGAAGCGACAAGGAAAGCTTTTTCATTGTTGTTATCGTACCAGCTCTCGGGGCGTACATGAATATAAACAATACTACGTGGATTAGAGACATTGGTTTATATAACCATCTGTAGTGCTTGAGATACTGTAATCAGTTTATATATTAGCTTAATAATTAAAAGTAATAAACATGACGGTTCAAGCCTCAACATCAGATAATAACTAACTGTATTATAAGTGACGTAATGAAGCTTTTTAACCATTGTTATTGTACCAACTCTCGGGGCGTACCGGAATGTAAACAAAGCCACATGGAGTTTGAGACATTGGTTTAAACAACTGCTTGTATTTCACGAAATACTGTAATTTGCTAGTACCTCATTTACTATAAATGGTAAATGTGGCGTTACTTATGTATAAATTTCCTCACAATTAATAAAATAAAGCCTATTAAACTTCAAGGTAACCAAACTTCTGCGAACTCCGACTGTCAATCAAAAGAGAAAACGAGTACGATAGAAATTCTGCCTTGTCGCTTCTGTCACTACTTACTTATTCTATGATATAGGGAACAGGACGCGGAGAAACCCTCTCCTAGCAGTTATACAAGACCATACAGACGGCACGATTGGGTTTGTATTTATTGCTAATTACACATTTAGGTTACTTAATTAGTTCCGGTCAGATTCATGTACAGTTTTGCTAACTTGTATCAAGATAGATGTCACATCAAATAATCTACGTGCAGCCACGTAAGTAGATTGTTATAAGCTCGGTCTAAGTAAATCGATGATTGTATTTGCCTGAACAAATGACTGCTCGCAGACGTGTATGTATGTACATGCAATTTACACACTGAGTATTTTTACTGAATATATATTTTTAACACCACAATATTTAATGATGCGGTAAAATACATACATGATGATTACTATGTCTTTTTTTCTGATATTTGATTGCCTCACTGCAAAAAAAAAATATATTTTTAAACTTTTTAATGTAACTATGGGAACATTTAAAATATGTTTAAACGTATGTTAAAATTAAACAAGCCTGATTAATATTGGTGGTAATTTTAATGGGATTTAAATTGTTATCGGAAAGGAACATATTACACCAAGGCTTAATTCGGACATTATTACAACCATCAATATTGCCACGCAGGTAAAAATCCACAAAATTTATTTAATTTGACATCAACGTTTACCAAACAGCTATTTATATTACAAAATTCAACATAGACTTCATTAGTATCGGCTTTATCTCTCCATAGGCAAACATGCAACTATTATTTACCATTAGTAGGGTTTTCTTCCCCCTTGGACAAAGGCTTCAGGCTATGGGTGTGTTGGTGACCTCGGTTCACCTTTGACCCGGATGATGTCACGACCGCCATCTTCGATGACGTCAGCTAATGTTTTCAAATAATTCGGAGAAGTTGCAAAACAGTCTGAAACTTCCAGAAAAAATTTCGAAAAATTCTCAAAAGTAATTGAAAAAAAAAAAAAAAAAAAAAAACTTTAATAAAAATGTAGAAAAGTCGAAAAACATCTTTAACAAAATCCAAAAAAATCTAAAAATTTTCCTTAATTTCCGTCAAAATGTCCATTTACCCTGTAAAATGTTCCTTTTACCTTAATTTTTTTCCGACCTCGAAATTAAAATATTGACTGTCTTCTGAAAGCGGCTAAACGGCGCATTTGTTTAGTGCAGCTAATTGCGGCTGCTACTGAGCAGTTTTATTATAAATAAATCAATATTTTTTTATTTATTTATAAAGTATACTGTTCTTATATTTATGTTATAATGTCTTAAATAAATTTATTACAACAATTTATTTAAATAGTACATCTAATAATGTTTATAGCTTATGTACTTGTACTAATTGTCCATATGAAATAAACCAATATAATCAATAAAAATGTTTGTATTTATTTAGAAAATATAATTATTAATTTTTCTAAAATATATTTTATATTTCAAAGATTTTTAAATGCAAATTACAATAATAATTTTAATTGCCTAAGCCCCACTCACATCTTAGCTTTTCCCAATAGATTTCCATAAAATTCAATTAAAATATTTTAAATCTATTATGATATTTATAAAGTATGACACACGTGATACATTTTCCTATACACCCCTGACGACTTCGCACCCTACTCTCCCAGTTACCAGTTTACCTATATGCGAACTATTTCCGATATAATCAAATACTATTTTGTTGTAAACTAATAATATTTCCTAACATTTATTTGGACGTGCGTATCCTCCCTATGATTGGCGCTTGGTATCATACCTATCTACCACACCCATTCATTACAAAAGTACGATTTCTTCCATCTACCCTTTTAGTAAAAATCATATATTTAATAAAAAAATATTAAACTACTCGTTTTGATGAATAACGCACACACATAAACATACATATATGTTTGAGACATGCTTGTTTATTTATTTATTTTTCATTGAAAGAAGACTTCTACATAGTGGAAAACAATTATCCTGATCATGGATACTGTACTGTTGTGCAGTTGGTTCGTTATCTGACAGTGTCTGTAAATTGCTCTTTATAGGCCTACGCAGCGTGTCAGTCTAGCTTTTTGCCATCGTGATTTTACTATTAAGAATATTAAAGGAAGCAAATTTCATCAATGAAATTAGGTATTCATATTGGGAAAGTAATGAAAACTATTAAACATACATATCTAGTTAATTTTATAATTTTATAACTTACCATTGAATGCATTACTTGAGCTGGTGGTTTATTACATATGCCACAAGCTCGAGCTATTTCTTTGTTTTACTGCGAGACTGTAGCTTGTTATGAAATTATCTTGTCACCAATTACCACGACAGCTTTTCTGCAGAAGTATGCACCGTATTAAAGACAAATATTAGGTAGCAACTTTTATTGGTATTATTTGTATTTGTGTTTTGTGCTATAAGACATCAGACACTGACACAATAAAATCAATTTTATCATTTTGATGGTAATGTTACGACAACACTGAGTCTTTGTAATTTAATCTTAATATATTTAACATAACCTCTGGTAACACTTTAACATACAAACATTACTTACAAACCGCATTTTGCATTTTTTTGGTTGCACAGTATTGAATAGTAAAACTTTGAGGAAATAAATATACAGGCAGATAAAGTTGAACATTAACGTAGCAAACATTCTTCGGCATTTTTCACTATGTATCCGCATGAAAACAGTCACGCGAATACAGACGTAGCAAAGAAACATTTTAAAGAAATTCAAAATTTTCGCAAAAAAATCTTGGAAGCAATTAGTTACCATAACCAACATATACCAGTGCACATCACAACCTGCCGTTGGATGATATAGCGTTTGCTCAGTTGTAGGCTTGAGCCCAGTCTTTTTGGTGGCAGCTCAGAAAGTTGGCAAGGTGCAAGTATAATAATGTTAATGGTTCACTTTTATCCAGCAGTGTTCCGCAGCGACCAGAATGCTCTTGTTATGATTGCCTCCAAGGCGAGGAGGTAAGGAAGAGGAGGGAGGTCGCACGTCAGAGTTGTGCGGAGGTAGACTCCATTCAGTGCTAATGAGGAGGATCAGCCAGGGTCGGCCGCTAGGGCGTCATCGTGGAATGTAGAGCTGTGGGCCCACGACCCACACTTCCACTACCATCCTGCATCACACCTGACCTTCACGCCTACATATCTCATCTACTGTGTCCTCCGCTATTGGCCAACATCTGGATGACACCCTCTGTGTGTGCGACTGAACAACTCTACATTACACTAGCAGTTGTACTTCATTACATCGTTCTTTCCCTAACACTCTAATAACTAACGAGATACGCTATAAGTGAATCAATTAATCATGAGAAGGAACAAGCATTAACCTAGTGGGATCTGAAACGACAGAAGTCAGGAAAATCGGACTTAAAATCTAACCCATTTTCCTGAATTTGAGTTTATGTCTCACCGCTTGGTTTGGAGGGAATTGCTATCTACGTTCCACCAATGACACCAGCGATACATGTACAGTTTACTTACAAACTTAGTGGAGAGGTTAACATTTAACAGTGTGATCGAAAATGCATGTTAAATAAGACGCGGGTACGTAACAGCAGAGTTTAAATAATTGATTAAAATAAATATATCTTAAGTCCTTGAGATAAATTTATTATACAACTTTCTGGATGGAAATTAACCGATAGAAGACCTAATACGCCAACATATCGATGGTGAAGATGCAAAACCTCGTATGTCACAATTGGAAAGAGCTCAGACGGGCGGATAAACTAGAGATGAAATCTTACTGGCTTGGAAGGCATTTTACGGCTCTTTAGTTTGCATCAATACAATAAATTGTGCTTTCGGAAAAAAAGTAATTTATTGGACATTCTTGTTATTGCCGAGGAACAATGTGTAAAATTGTAAATACTTCCAAAAATTGACATACGAGGTTTTGCATCTGCACCATCGATATTTGGTTGATAATTATTATAATCTTTCTTAAAAATTGGTTTGCAAAATTTAATTTGCATCGCTTTTCATAACCGCAAAGAGTATGAAGAAAACAAATAAAAAATTTTGTCTCAGTTACACCCCTTCCAGCCAAACATTCTGAGAAAAAACAGTGACCGATATATTAGAGGGAAAGTATTATTTCCTAACGCCTGTGCGGATATGCATCATGGCTTGTACCCACGTAGTACACGTGTGGGTGGCTGATGACACTGTGCAACTCGAAAATGTTGGCAACATTTGTGAATATACACCCAACAAGATCTTATTCTCTCGTTGTTTATAACACAAGCCTCCGTGAGAGCCCTAAGAAGTGACCGTGCAGTTTAGCCAAAGGGTATACTACTATTTATGCATAGATCAGGGAACCTGTTCTTCAACTACAGGCGCGATTGATAGGCTTATTATGGGCTATGGGGCAATTATACTTAAACCACATTTTTTGTACATGATGAGCACCGATAGAATGAGTAGATGATCTTGTTGGGCAGATGGTCACAGCTTCTGGCAATTTTTCCTGTAACGCACTGTGTATTCAGACGTAACCTACATTTCTCGGCACGTCTCTGCGAAATACCTGTACAACGCGATATTCGTTACACAGAGCCGTTTTCTTAAGTGCGTGTTTTATAAAAGTGAAAAATTCCAAGGCACGCACTTAGCATATAGTTCTCTCGCCAATATTGTTTCACCTTCACCGCAAGTGTACGAATAGTGGGATTCGTGTGGCATGCCCGCACAGGGGTCAGGTAAATTACTCCTCTCCCACTGATTTTTTGTCCCTGTTTTTGAAGAACGTTTTCCAGGAAGGTATCTAAAAGAAATTCACTTGACATACACGTACCCTTTCTTAAATAATCATCAATCTATGATACACCATTACGGTCACAATGTCATGCGACTAATTCTGTCAATCTAATAAAAACTTTCTATAGCGTGATGCGGTGTAGGGTGCTCTACCGATCCAACTGTATCCAAAAGGCTGTTGTTTTATCTCATATGATGCATGAAAATTTGTAATTAAAATTAATTCTCAAAACATATTTATAATCACACGAAATTCCCTTAATATTTAGTAAGGTCATATTTTAAAACATATGATTGATGTAATTTGACCCAATAAATATTATTACTAAGTTTATTGGTTGAATTCATACAGATTCCTTTTACGCTCACAATGCTAAAGCACGTAACTTAGTTCAAAGCCTTCTTATCAGTAGCCAGGCAATTTCTGAGGGTTTATCCGACTGTGAAATACAGTTAAATGTGCGAGTGAAAGAACCATAAAGGTCAAACAATAATAGTTAATCATTGCCTGTTGGCCATAGTTGTGATGTGCTGAAGGTGACGGTGTTAGCCTTAAGAGTAATGTGTAGTTTTACGTAGAGCCGAGACCAACACACACACGCACACACACACACCAGACACTACTAAACTGTGATGTTCTACCTTCGTTGTCAGCTGGCAGTTTAGGGCAGAGTTGTCAGTATCGTAGACGAAGTGTCCGTGGTACTGAAGTTCTTTATTGTTCACTAGTATTCTTTACTTGTAAGTTATATAAATAATTTTTGAAAATAGATGTAGTTAACACTAAAACGCAATACGTTTTGTCAAAAATTGTTAAACCCTTTCTTATATGCAAGAATTTAATCTTAAATAGTTATACTGTCACCGTTTAATCTATTGTTTGCTTATTTTAAAGTAACCAAATTTTACTATGAAAAATGTTAAGCTTAGTGGAAGTAAGCTAGATAGTTCGTAAATTAAGGCACAATAGTTGTATTTTTTATGTATATCTATCTGAAAAAGTAATAGTCTAACGACGAAAACGTTTAAGGTGATTTGTGACGATGTTGCCTAATTGGAGGAGCTGACAACTCTAGTCAGAAGGAGTAAAAGTGCAATACAAACATTGTTGTACACACACGGATGTAAAGAGGAGAATGATAAGATGATCCGAAGGAGACGCATTGCAGTTGGAGGTGGTGTGTTTGAACAGCTCCTGTGATCGAAGAATAACTTGTAGAAAGTGGTACTTGGTTAACAAACCGTGAGTACATTTCCATATGATAACCTCACTTTAATTGTTCATTCATTATATTCCCTCCTTTTAATGTTGTTCGTACGATGTTTGTAAATTTTGGCCTGCTGATTACAGTAATCAACTCCTGCTCATATTATATGTCAGTTTTAACTTAAAACTTGTAATTATAACAAATTTGGTTTAAATTTTAATGGTTCTGAAGAAACATTCCCGAAGTATTAAAATTTTAGTTAAAATGCGGCATGTATTAAACATTTATGTCGGCTGTACTAGCTAAGTTCTGTATGTACACCGTGTTTATTAAAATTCGGCCCACCACTCACATGTTCAAAAGTAATTGAGTATATTAACATGACCTTCACACACACACATAACGACCAGAAAATAATATATATAACATGCTGTCTTAGGAATGCAAGCTAACATTATACACACATACACACACACTCCAATGGCGGATTTAGAAACGTTTGTGTGTGTTGGGCTGGTGGGAGGGGGGAGGAGCTTACATGATTTTATGGATTGCCAAAATTACCAGCCATCTCAAAAATATAGTTGTTTACTGCTAAAAAACATTAAAAATAACATACAAGTAGAACACATTAATGTACTTGGATCTTCAGAGAACAAAACTCCAGTTTCCTTGAGGCGACTGTACATACTTTGGCTACATATTGCTGAACACGATTTTGCGGGATGGCGGGGAAGAGGGCAACCCCTACTTAAATCCACTCCTGATACACACACACACAATATATAACTAATAACTAGTTGCCCGGCCACGGCTTGGCCCGTGTAGAGTTTTAGAAGGGCAAATTATAACGACAGCTTATCGTGTTGAGATATTGAGAACATGGCAAAACAATTTGGCAACTTTTGACCCTCAAATGTATAACGATATCCCCCAAGGTTTATGAGACAACGATGATACCGGGAACATGGCTACATTTTATCCCCTTTCACCCTTCAGTCGGTCCAACCTCAGCAAGGGGAAACCACCTTTAAATTTTAATACATCAACTTGAATGTTAACTCTTCTGCCAGCTGCCACTAGTATGTGCGTATATAATATCACAGCAGTTCATCGTCGCCTTACCTTACACGGGATTTGAACCCAAAACCTCCTTCCAGTGTTACAAAAACTACACCAATATAAGCCATCAGAATCCTAAAAAAAAAAAAAAAATAAAAAATAAAAAAAAGTTTACACAGGCCCGTGTCAAATGAGATGTGCGTATCTATACAACAGTAAATTGTCACGACTTTTAAATTATTTCTGCGTACTAGTCAAACCTGCATTTCGGGGTTTATGGAATATTTTACAACTTGAATTAAGTGTTCCAGAAATCCCGAACAATAGGCGTGACCAGGAAAAATCATTTCAAATCGTCCTTTTTTTTTTCTTGCCGTTATATTGATACGTATACACCTCGCGCCTGTATAAACACATTTAATTCCTTAGGAGTTCTGCCTACATAATTTGGAGTAGTTGTTTGGAACACTGGATTGAGGTTTGAGTTTCAAATCTCGTGGAAGGAAAATCAACGGGATAAGCACATATTAGTGGCAGCTGGCAGAAGAGTTAATTTTATGTTCGAAGTATGAGCATTTAACGGTGGCTTCCACTTGCGGTGTAGGCACCCACTAAAGGGTGAAAATGGCTAAAACATATTTTATCGATATCCTCGATTTCTTATAAACCTAGTAAGCTATCGTTATGCTTTGGGGGTGCAAAGTTTTAAATTATGTTTTCGTCATGTTCTCAATATCTCATTAAACAGGTAAATTGTCGTTATAGTTTTTCGTTCGGAAATTCCACTCAGGCAAAGCCGCGGTCGGGCGGATATAGCCTATATAATTATTCTTTGAGTACCAAGGGCATCACCCAGAGTATCAAAATGACACAAATGTGTAATTATGGTAATATGATGACATTACATTTTTATAAACATTAGTATTTTTTCACGACTCTAAAATTATCAAAAAACATGACGCATATTGGAAATAAGGAACGTTATAAAATGAAATAAAGTGGTTTGTTGTAGTTTCAGTGCTAAACTGAAGCCGAAATGAAATCTTTTTAATGCAAACACGGAATCAGAATAAATGGATTGTTCTGATACTTTAACTGCAAATCATTTGATAATATACTGTTAGATGCAATATTAGAAGGAGAATGGAACGGAAGACTGCCAGGTGTGTATGCTTGTCCAGACAGCAATTAGCGTGACGGGAGTGGTGGCAGCGCTGGGAATGTAGCTTGGTTGTGTCAGGGGAGTGAGGGGGAAACCTGGCAGATGGTATGGATTGAGCCGTCACGACAACCTCACAGCTCCATTACACACCACATCACAGTTCCCTGCGGCACTCAGACCACTAGCCAGGGTGGTCCAGACAAGGAGGCTCCGCCCATCAACACTGCCACGTGATACATGTACAGCATCAGGGCGCTATCTTGTGAAGCATGCAGGACTGAAGTACAGAACAAGCTTGGTTATGTGCTGATAGAATTAGTGACAACGTTTGCACATATACTGGTACATTTTATAATTAATTTACATATAATAAGGTTTACAACTGGATCATTGTTTCCTAATCACGTTCCAAATGGCATTGGATCAGTAAACCATTTTTGAGGTACCCTCAGAACCTTGTGCTACCCGGTTTCGGAAAATAATTACTACTAAATAAGACATCACAAATTCACAAATAGCGTAGGATGAAGTTTACAGTTACTGAATAACCATAATGTAACACCCTAACAATACAATACGTTTAAAAATATAAAATTATAAGTGATTTTACCAGCAACTTTAAACTACTCCTTTGGAATTTATAAAATCCTACTTATTAATTCATTGCTTATGTTTTCTTAGTGCCATGTATTTAACATACATAAACCCGAACACATTTAATTGTTCCGTTACAGAGACTGATCGCTTGCGCAGTACAATTTTTTGTCGCTCGTTAACACCCTAAACAACTGCATTTTTTAAAGTATTACTTAATTGTTTGGTTTTATAGTAGCATTTCTAAGACAAAACTTTGGAAAATTACTCATAAAAAGACTTTGGATAGTACAACATTGGAAGTCATGAAATTGACGCGTCTGGCGTGAATAATCTTCCATCCTGGCTGTGATGAGGATATCTTTGGACAATACTTTTGCGAGAACAGACATTATTTTCACAACGTTAGATGTTATGCAAGTAATGGGCAGGGATGAACAAATTTTAACACATTCATTCAGGGTAATGTAGACTTAAAACATATTAACACATAAACTTCTGAAATACTTTTAATATCAGGGCACAATATAGTAACTACTCCATGAATACAAATGACGGAAGGCTTACGGTTTGTTATAACCGACTACACACCGAGGCAAATTAAACTAATCAAGTAGCTGAGATTCTTATTTCCAGCGTGGAATTTTTCGCCACGTAAATTTTGAACTACAAAACAAGCAGAAGCTATTGAAAGAATTAAAAAATTAAATAACACAGTGACAATCTGATTACTAAATATCTATTGTTTCCTATAAGTTATGCTGCTACTAAAAACCGACGTTGCTCTTGTATAGAAACTAATTCCTTGTGTATGTGTTCCAACTGTCAAAATCGTTTAAATGTTTCGATTAAACAAATTGTCGAAGGGTTGTTGGCAGTGGCACTACAATTGCTGCATTTGTTTATGTTCCCTTTATGACAACGAGCTGCCTTTCTAGGATAAAATTTCATAACATGATTTGTTTTTCAAAAACGCAAGTTCGTTCAACTTTTTATTAATGGTTGAATGGTGTTTTGGATCATGTCATTCGCTTTCCCGCAAGTATAGCAGCTATTTGTGAGTGGCCCAGTGAGGAACGAATACCGTTACTGCCACAGACAGCAGCGAGCTAGTAAATGAATCTACTCGTTTATGTGAAAGGTAAACCAATATATCGCGTGGTATTATTTATTTGCCAGACAATAATAAATGCCTCTAATAATGGTGAAGGTGTCAGTAAAGTGCAAAAGACATTCGTTTAACACGTTTCTTGAATTTCTGAATCGTTTTAATGCTTTTAATAATGGAGTTTTTCCTTCACTGATTTGTTTTGTATCAAGCCAGTTATACACATAGGTTTTTTAAAACTAAAACTAAATAATTATTTCTCAGTGAAGCTGTTTGATTGAAAATTGTCTACTCCTTTGACTACCATTTATCGAGAGACTTAAGTCAAGCGCAGAATGCAATGGAACATATCTGTCGGATTTTATAAGTGTAAGGGATAGATAAAGGACATAATTTTGAGCTTATTTAGACCGTAATACGAAAACAATAGAGGTCAAATATTTTTTTTTGCAGAATGATAATATTTTAACATAACATTTAGGAAAGATGAAATTGGAAATTATTATGCATAAAGTGACCATGCGCAGCTGCAAATTTTAATTAATAATGTATGATGCATTATTACATAAATCGTCTTAGCCCTGTAATGGCGAAATTTACGAAATATTGATACAGGAATAAAATACTTTTTATAAGACGGTTTATGTCAGAAAAATACTTAATGCGTTACTAACAGCTAACGCATAGTCGGTCGATGTATTACACAGCCCAAGTATGAATGCTTGTTTTCAAAATGTCGTTAACATTCTTATTAATACGCAAATTAAAATAGATAAAAGAGCTGTATTTTAGTAAGTTTCGAACAAACGGAAACTAGCAAAGATACATGTCACCTTTGCTCGTATAGTCGATAGTTACAGAAAGTATAATAATTTCCCATGTATGAATTATATATGCATTCGCTCGATGCACTGTAACAATATATTTAATTCGAAAGCTTCCCAACTCCTTCCTACGTTAACTGCTTACCTGTCAAACATCAGGCGTATTCCAGTTTTAAGTTTGCTCCGCCCTGTATCGGTCTAACCGCGCGGGGCGACATGCACTTAGAAATTCCTGTAGCTGTTTAACATTTTACTGAGTGCAGGCAAATAAGGTGAACATATTTTGGGACAAAAACATTTCAAAACGTTGTAAGATCGTGTGTCTTCGTTAATCGATTGAAATCTGTTAAGGTGGGTCTGGCTAGTCAACCACCCAGTCAGTGCGTGCAGACGTAAGTTAAACGGATTGATCAGGCTCCAGCCTAGACTTCTGAGTTCTGCCCAAGCAAGGGCAGCCTTAGTTTATTTACTGACTCCTGTTTAAGCGACAGATCAGCATAGACGAGGGCACGTAGAAACAACCTTGTTCCATTCACAGATGTAACAAAGAAGTATGCATGCATGAAGTCATCTGCCTATTAATGAACTCACAAAATTCACGCACTTTAAACACTAGTGATTCCGTAAAAGATGACATTTATTTTCTCCCGCTTCCAACAGATACGAGCTGTAAATCACGTTCTGGTATGTGTATAGAGTTCTGGGCTCAGATCTCACATACATAATACATCCCATGCCTCTAAACAATTGTCTTTGGATACAAAGTGAGACTGACCTATGGGTAAACTTTTTGAAATTTCGAGAATTCTTTAAGACTAAATATAGAAGAAAAGTCATGTTTTAACCACTTTCGCGACTGACAGTTCGACTTTTTTTTGACAACTCCGGGATGACTCTGATGAAATAAAACAGAAGTAACAAACTGCATACACAAACGTGCTGCATTTTTAATAAGGGTGACTGCAAAGCTGAACACAGATATACACGGGCATACACAACTCAGTGTTGTTAGGAATCCTAGAGATGGGTTTAAACTTCTTGAACTTATGGGCTCTGGAGGGGGTCGGTCCCCGGATTTTCGTATGTGGGAATCGTGTCAGACTATGCCGCTGGTCGGCGGGTTTTCTCAGGGATCTCCTTTTCCCCCCACCCATTCATTCTGGCACTGCTCCATATTCACCTCATGTCACCCCTCAGCAGCGCTGAAGACCTCGATGTTAAGCGCTGACCAATATCTCTCACTCTCGCTCACTTAAGGGTGCGGTTTATTAAATGTTCTCTCGCATAGTTTTTGCGTAATGGGTCGTTAAAGCAAAGATTCAAATGTTTCCGTTTTAAGGACGACACTAAAACCAATTCCCTTATCAAAGTGAAAAAACTCACAGTGAATAACGAAAAATCAGGTTTCAGGCTACAAGTTTATCTGTGTGAAACCACAAAATAAAATACTTTTTTGCATTAAAAAAATTATTGAACATAGTAAAAACTTCATTTTACATTTTAGCATTTTTATTTAAATACAAAAGGTGTTATTCTTTAGTTTTATGTTTGTGAAATTGTAGCCTGCCCGGTCTTTATCAACTGTTTTTTTTTTTTTTTTTTTTTTTTTTTTTTTTTTTTTTTTTTTTTTTTTTTTTTTTTTTTCAGTTTTGGGATATTGGTTGGTTTTAGTGTAGTCCTTAAAATTGAAACATACAAATTTGGGCTTTAATAAACAATTACGCAAAAACTGCGAAAAATAAAAAATTTCATTAGAGCAAAATTTAGTCACCTTCTGTACCTAAAATAAGAAAAAATATCTGGTACAAATAAAAAAATTAAAATATGGTGATGAAAATGTTGTAACACAGCGCCCTTAAAGCCGATGATGCGTGTGTTGAGGGAGCAACAGTCTGTCTTATAAGCCGCGTTCTTCCAGTTCATCGCTTTTACTGTCTTCTGATTACACAAAATCCAAAGCAGTGACAACGATACATTTATTAAAATTTTTTAGTTAAAACATATTGCTAAGATTCAAAGTCTGTATTTTCACAGTTTTATGTAAATGTGTTACACAAAACTATCACTCATTTAATTAAGTTTGCTCGATCCGTTTAGTTTTTTATATTTTTTACGATATACGACTAAAAAACCCAAAAGACAAAACACAAAAGCACACTTTCTTTATTCTCTGTTGACTTAATGCTGCAGTACACTGATATGATTCCGAGAAAATTGAACACTTTCTAATAACTGAAACACCGGCTGGAACCTTCAGGATTTTGGAAATCAAATGAGAAAAAACTACAAAGGAAAATTTTACATAATAGTTAATGTCAGCTTCAGAGGCAAACATTTTGCCAGAGTTTCTAATTATTTTAGCGTAATCTAGTACCGCTATTAAATGTGCAATTCAGCGTCAGAGATTGTAGCACAGAAAAATCACTCGGGACAATGATAAGCTCAAGAAGTTGGTGAAGGATTACTTATTTGTATTTTTGCATACTTGTTTCCAGAAACCTGAAGTTTATAGATAATATGTATTTGTAATTAGTAATGTACCACGCCAAGATGCACAGCTTCTTGCCGTGTGAGACTCAGTTGCATTGCACGTCCCTGAGAGGCTCGACATGGCAGGTCACAGCCGGCGTGTTAACGAGCACGAGCAAGCTGAGCTATGTACTGTATTGTGCCCTGCCCCTGCGTCGCCGCTGCCTGCAACCCCACACAACAGGTAGCGCTCCGGCAAGTATGCGCCGCTCATTAGGGCGCTAATCCCCTGCGACTCATTAATATACCCTCACCTCTCTCCTCTTCCCTAGGGCCTCGTCACGACGCACTACGCTTCACATTAAACCCGCCCACCTCCCCACCTTCTTCACATTTCCACTATCGCGCTCAGCGCACTACCAGAGAATACGCAACATACACTCGAGGTTTCCATTTTTATGAGCGGGACGATGAAATATTGAACCTCAACATTGTGATTACTTTACACGTATGCTCATAATAGATTTCGATACTTATGAGACAGTACGACGAAAGTTTAAACTTATTGCTGCATTATCACACGAAGAAAATATAATTGTCTGGATTTGTCAAAATGTCATAAATTCATATATGGTTTTTAAAGGCACGCGTGAGAATAGTCACGCACCAAAACTCAGCGAGAAATTGAGATACTTGTTGATACAACGGGTAGATTCTGAAACGTCAAGAGAAACAATAAAATGTGGAGAATAAAACGCTACAACAAAGAAGATGTCTAATTATTCGGGCGTTTGATTTAAGCAGCTAGGATAATGTGTGAGAATGTGCTATCGAAATGTTTTCTATTGTGTTCAAAGTTTAAAGTAACTTTTTAAACAAGTCGCTGGCTAAATTTTGTCCATTAATACAATTTTATAATTAAATTTATTCAGTTTATTTAATTAAATATGCTGACCATATTTTCAATTTTACATTGTAATGTAAGAAGAATTTTACATGTAATTAATTAATAACACACTTATTATGATATGCTGGAATAAAAAAATATAATGTAAGAAATCTGCGCGAAACTTTATTAGAAGCATTACTTATCTTGCCATTGTTTTGTGAACGTAAAGGGGAATTAATTTAGCCTGTACACCAATAATTGTGTAAAATTAATATTTAAATTACTGTTATGATATTGATAACATTAAAATATTACAGATACAAAACTTAACTTTTTATAAACTTTAAACCTACTGAGTGGAAAATACCACGAAAAACATCATCATATGACGTGTATAAGAGTGAGTGAGAGAGAGAGAGAGATGTTGGTCAGCGCTTAACATCGAGGTCTTTAACTCTGGTGAGAGGTGACATGAGGTGAGTATGGAGCAGCGCCGGAATGAAGAGGCGGGGGAAACGGGAGATCCCCGAGAAAACACGCCAACCAACGGTCCGGCATAATTCCCACATGCTAAAATTCGGGGACCAACCCCGCCGGGAATCGAACCCTGTTCGTCTTGGTGGAAGACGTGTATAGGAGTTTACTTTATCGATACAGGCCATTGATCGACATTCTTTGAATTGTAAGTGTTGTGTTATGAGTCGACATAATTGTTGTAATTGACTGCAGATGTTTGTTTTGTTAAATATCCACAGACTACATGAACATTTTAGTCCGTCATACAAATAAAATGCTACATATTTTAGTTTCGTTTAATAATCGGGTTAGATATTGTACATAAGACCCAAAACTGCATATAACTTATATATCACTGTAGTTAATGTAGTATAATGTAGTAAACTCTAGTCATTTATGGGCATAACTAGTAAGTCGGAAGGCGATTTTAGAGTGACTTTTTATTTCTGTCCCTTTCCTCGTCAATTTAGCGAGATGAAAGGTTAAATGTTTTACGTAACAATTGTTATTATTTTAAAGCTCTTTCTTTCTCAAAGAGCAAATCTTCTTTTAGTACTCGTCACTTAGGGCTAAGTCACTGATTTGTGTTGTTGAAATACGTTTTGACGTTCGTTTGTTGTGGAATATTTCATCTTCATGGCGTAATTATTTAACATTTTTCTTGTCTGCTTTGTTTATTTAGTTGAAGCACAATACTAATGTATACATAGGTCGCTGGTGAGCGTCTTGCTAGGTATGCTTCTGCTGTTCGTCGTTGTTTCTTAATTTGTGCACACCAGTCACTTAGAAGGCAGTTGTGCAGATGTCATAACACGCGCGTAGTGGATCATCTTAGCTTTCTCATGAGTTGTCGCACTATGTTCGGTTTCGTTCGACTCTTCGGTGATCACTGCACAGGTTCGTATTGCGTGCGAACAAGGTGTAAAGTACCGAGAAAACTCTACCATACATTTCTCCAGTTTAATATCAATCGAAATTGGGCATCACAATTACAGAGAGCTAGGCGCTTCGTATACATGGCAGGTGGTAACTGGGGAATACAAAAACCAGCCTAATTCCAGAGGAAGATACTTTCCAAGCAGCGAGACTGCATTAAATGACGTGAAATGCGACGAAAAAAACTTTACTTACCACACACACACATATACAGTTCCACAAACATTTACACAACACAGGTTGAAATTTACTCCGCACATTGATATTTATACAGGGTTCAGCTGAATTCGACCGACAAACTTCGGGAGGTGATTCCTTATGAAAAATAAAGTAGAAAATATACGGGACACTCTGTACCTAAAATTAATATTAAGTGTGGTATGAGCCCTTAACCATGGCAAATTTTAAGCGTATTTTTGTAAAATAATGTAAATGAAGAAGCATTTAACGATGACAAGTTGAGCATTGTTTTATACCACCGGGACCTTGAAAAACACATTAGAATCACATGAATACCTTGCACCCTAATAAAAATACTAGGCTGGCTACCCCTTTTATTACATGCCACTTTTCTACCATCAGGAATTACGAAATTGTAATGCGGTTTTCTACTAGAGAAGCACGTCAGAAGTAAAAAAAGGTCGCCTTTTTGTTAATGCGTAGGACCAACCGTTTTCGTGTAAAATTCGTTGAAGAGTAGGCTTCAATAAGACAATCCTTTAAATTTTATTGGATTGTGGACATAATACGCCATTGCTCATGTTTAGCAAATCAAACCTATTTTGAATGACAAAGTACGAAAACGAATAAGAAAGAAACAAATATAAAACGCAAACCAAAATATATTTAAAAAAATCCCAGAAGAAATCTGTCAATTTTATTTGACGTGGTTTTACATTGTTTTTTTCTTGTTCGTTATTCAACACAGGTTTAATCAACTAAACGTGAGTAATGGCGTATGTCCACAATCCAATAAAATTTAATTGTAAACTCCCATTGCAACAAACATTTAAAAATCTCAAGACAATCCTTACTTCATAGGCAATACGGCGTACACGTTTGAATGGCTGGCTGCCGTACCAACTGCTTTGACTAAGGGATGGGAGAGAACGGAGGCCGAACATCTCATCAACAGCTAAGATCATTAGATGCAGTAACAAAAAGAACTGAGCAATGCCAAAGAACCGGGAAAGGAATCGGCCATGGCCAATACCAAAGGATTCGACTCATAATTAGCCTGGAGTGATTTCGGGAAACTATGGGAAGCCATGGGAAACAGGAACAAGGATGGGCGGAGTCGGGAATCGAACCTGTAGATTCCTGAAACGTGATAGACTTGCACCACCTCACTTGTTGACAATAATGGAGGAATATGCACATAGTGTACACATTACATTAACGATGGGGTACTGTTACATTCGCAATAATTTGTGTGTGTGCTTAATATCAGTGCGTGATTACGGACATAGCCTACTATTCGTATTCCTCCCGTTTCTGTACATGTCGACTAATAAGGATTACATACGAAAACAGTTGGTCGTGGGCAGTTGCGATAAGAATCCAGGTCTGGTAACCACGTCATACTGACCAATAAACATGTTCGTATAACAGGGGTATGCATTCTGGCAGTTCATATAAAAATCCGCAGTCATTACGACATCTAGAACAAGCGAGGTGGGATATTAAAAGTAAGGAATTTTTGTGAAATCATCCAGAAGAACACGTAATAATTATATTTTATGTAATCGAGTCCAATAGATGTATTATACTCAACCATTTTTATAACGTTCGAAATGTATTAGAGTACACAACAGTGAATTCAGTGAAATGAATGTATCCAAGTACACTACACAATGTAATATTTTGTTATTTATATTACAATAATTGAAGTATTTTCACTGCAATGAGTGATTAAGAAAACTGAATTTATGTAGGGACAAACAGAAAACAGACTACTGAAGACAGATCATAACATGACGCCGTACACAAATACTACAGTATAAAATGGAATACTACTGAAGACACCAAAATCTTTGTCCAAAATAAAATAGTACGTTTAATTCATGTCTTCATTAAAGTTTACTGGCCGTCCTAATAACAGTACATAAAAGGATTACTGAGAAAATATTATATAAATGCTCTCAAATAGCGTGTAGCAGTAGAAGCGAAAATAAGGATAGTTAAGTAAATTTTGATAACATAGCAAAGTCAAGGAGGACGACAAACCTACGTGCAGTACACACATAGGGCCAAATTAAATTCTCAATTTTGTCTACCAATTACTGATTGTTTTCACTTACTAACTATGCTCAGATAGACCATTTAAATTTCAGGGATCTCCATGACGTCAAGTAAAATACGTCCACAAATATTACTGAACTGTTCTGTTCGGGAAACGCGGCGGCGGCACGTTAACACTACTGAGATGGAGGTTTTACTGGGAATTTTTAATTTTTAAACTTCCCGATGCAACATGGGAGGATTTCTGCAAGCCTCCTGCAGGCCAAGCATGGTTCGTGTTTTCTCCCTGCCGCCAGAACGACGCGTCAGTGGAAAGACGTTTCGTCAAAAAAGCGAGCATAGTTCTGTTTGTTGCCCGTCAAAGCGTTTCAGATGAACGACTCGACTGTCCATACACTGACGTGGTATTTAGCGTGTCAAGAGGCCGACAACGTGCGTATTTAAAATTAATATCGATAGAAACAATGCCACATTCACTGCTTCAAGTGACAACATATATTTTTAACTAATATAAAGCCTGTACACAGTATAAACAATACTTACAAAGGTAAACTTGTCCTGTACACGTACCATAACCTACAACTTGACCGTACAGCCATAACCTACATCTTGCCCATACTGATCGTTAATACCTAAATAAGTAATACAGTTTCTATTGAATATTTTTGAAGACATAAACAAATTGTTTTAACTGATGTATATATATATATAGGTAATTATTGGTGCTGTATTAGTGCACGCCTGTGTTTTGTTTGTAATTTTAACGTGTTAGTATAACAAAACCGAATTAAAGTGATGTGCGGTAGGAAAAAAAATTCCCGTATTTTAACATTCATGGCTTGAATCTGTAGTACAAAACGCATAAGAAAAAATCATTCTCTGCTGAAAATATCCTGAGAAACCAGTGTTTATACGAAACGTAGTAACTTTTAAAAACATTGCTACAGTTTGTATTGGCAATTAACCTACAACATTGTACTTTGCAGGTGACTATTAAAATTTTTGTAATTTTGAGCATTACGTTACTTATGTTCATGTGTTGTCTTTTTCCTAGATTGGGAAACCAATTTTAAATTTATATCGTGGATAGGGTCAAGGAGACCACAAAATATATATTTTCCTCAAATGTAAGAAACATTTTCTTATTGACTGGAGAAAAGTGTATTCTGTTATTTATTATAAATGTTCTGACAGAAAATAAATTTGTCACTGTAAATCATATGTATACTTCAAAATTATAAGCTACATATTGAAATGTTAAAAATTATGTTGAACTTTATTTACCATGTTATATTTTACATTGCCAATATAAACATCCAAATGAAGATAAAAAAACCCACGGTCGAGTACTGATATTTCTATTTCGACAGCAACACCACTACTATAGTGACGTTTACAATGACTCATGAAATTAATATCCAAGCGAACCCCACACGACTGCCACAGAATATCGCCACTTGACCACAGATTTTTCCAGTTTTTTTTTACACTTGTAATAAATTAAAGTGTCACTTGTGAATAAAAATACACGTTAATTGTGTCACTTGTAAATAAAAGTACAGGTTAAGTGCAAATAACGTCATTCTCGTTACAGCTGTATAATATTTTTGTTCATAGAGGTTTTATTTTGGCTGAAACTTGAAAGCAGATTCTCCAACACACAAAAATAACACATCGCTACTGCAAATTTCGTACCAACCTCTGCATATATTCCTCTTTGGGACCGTCGTTCATTTGACGCAATATTTCTGACGGAAGCGTTATGACACGACGATCCATGCTCGCATTTTTGCGCAGTCGTCATGACTCTAGCGTCGTTCTAGTGACACGTCGGAGTTACGACGGTTTCGAATAAAAGAACCATGCTCGACCTGCTGGACTGGCCAGCGGAACATTCATCCTTCAGTCCTTCAGTGGAACTCAAAAGTGCAGGACTTCGACCCAGGGCAGCTCGGTGGCTCACACACGTCCATTCGCCATCACAGTTCATGGAACAGTCCCTTCCTTCAGTCGCGTCCGTGCTTATTCTATGCCAACTGCACTCCGACAAAGAGTATGTAAACCTCTACTGCACTTAAAATGTTTTATGCCTCGCCAAATCACTCCGGTGCTGCACTAAACTGCTATATTACTTATGTACTGAGAATTAATTATATAAATACAAACAAATATGAAATAACATATGCACTTAAAAATTCTAAGTAATAAAGTTAGCCCTAGTATAACAGATAACAGAAATACAAATACCATTTAAATGATGATAGTAACATGAACAGGATTTAAAGTTTAAATGCCTTTAATTAAGGGCTCAAACGTATATGTTACAACTGGTATTATGAAATAGCAGTACCTTAATACACAGGCAGTTCTAAAACATTTTGTTACTTATACAGTAACCTCATCTGTGATAACGTTATTCAACAACATTTCCCCATTCCCGTCAACGAGCGAGGTGGTGCAAGTGTATAACGTTGCTGGAATCTACGAGTTCGATTCCCGACTCCGCCCATTCTTGTTCCTGTTTCTTATGGTTTCCAGAAATCACTCCAGGCGAATTATGGGTTGAATACCTTGATAATGGTCATGGCCGATTACTTTTCCGGTTCTCTGACATTGTTCAGTTCTTAGCTCTTGATGAGATGTTAGACCTCTATTCTGTCCCATCTCTCAGTCAAAGCAGTTGATGAGGCAGCCAGCCATTGAAACGTGTATGCCGTATTGCCTACGTAGTAAGAACTGTCTGACTGCAGTCCATTCTTTTTACGAAATTTTCACGAAAACGGTTTGTCCTACGCATTTACAATAAGGGACCTTTTTTACTTCTGACGTGCTTCTCTAGAAGAAAACCTCATTAAAAGTTCATAATTCCTGATGGTAGAAAAGTGGCATGTAATAAAAGGGGTAGCCACCCTAGTATTTTGTATTAGGGTGCAAGGCATTTATGTTATTCTAATGTGTATTTCAAGGTCCCAGAGGTATAAAACAATGCTCAACTTGTCATCATTAAATGCTTCTTCATTTCCAATACTTTACAAAAATACACTTAACATTTTCCATGGTTAAGGGCTAATACCACCCTTAATATTAGTTTTAGGTACAAAGTGTCCTGTATATTTTCTACTTGATTTTTTATAAGGAATCACCTCCCGAAGTTTGTCGGTCGAATTCAGCCCTATCCTGTATATATAGACACACACACTGCGTATAAGGACGTCAATCGTGGGGCTAGCATCATGTTAACTGCGCGATCATGTCCTCGGAAATCTAAGGCTTTAATGCAATTTCTCCTGATGTACGTTCACCTGACATTTTGTCGTGGAATCTCAAGCCGCATTCTGTTGGCGTGTTTAACACCAATTATGAATATTTGATATGCTAGGAATAAATTCCTATTTTTATTCATAACGGGACGTTTCGTCAGTGAAAACTAAGCAAAAAGGAGGGATCATAAGAGAATATATGACAGTATTTTCGACCAATCGGCCAATCACGTTAAGAGGAGTCCATCACACGAGGTTATCATTGTTGTACCAGTTACTCCCCAGACAATGTCGTGTAGTATTCCGTCCTTATTCTTGCAGGCCTGTCACAAATTGTTACACAACCGATGTTATTGACTCATAAATTTAACCATCAAAGTATGTTAAAATTCATTGCACTTCCGGTAAATAGATTATAACAGTTTCAGTTTCGGTTGTAGTAAGCATATATTACGAGTAGTTAATGTAATTTAAATCGTGTGCGAAGGACTCATGTCATTGGTAGCTAGGATATTAGTGGACAAAATTGAGCCGTGTCCTAAGTCCTAATAATAAATCTCTAGTCGTTAATATTTAGTGATTTAGTATAGTTTAGTAAATACAGGAGTATTGGACACGGACCACACATCTACATTTTAAGAAATGAATAGGAGACTAAATTAAATTAAAACACTTAGGCCTATGTGTGTGTGTGTGTGTGTGTGTGTGTGTGTGTGTGGAAACAACGTTACTCTAATCCTGGCTGGTTAAACATTACCTAAGATCGTAAATCTGAGTTTACCCTTCTTGTGCTCATTCTGAAGATTCTAACAACATTGCGAACGGAATGATAAATGCATATTAAGTTCCTAGCAAAATTTTGTAATGTTTGTTGCAGTGGGAGTTTACAATAATATAGGTTTGAGGACAGAAGCCATTGATTATGTTTTGTTGATTAAATTTGTTTTGAATGACTAAGTACAAAACATAGAAAAATAGAAAAAGCAATCCCAGAGGAATTCGGTCTTTTTTTTTTTTTGTATTTGACAGCGGGAATTCTGAACACAGAATGTTTAGAATTCTCGCTGTTAAATATAATAAACTGAAAATTCCTCTGTTTTTTTGTACTTTATTACTCAACACAAGTTTGGTCAACAAAACACGAACAATGGCGCATGTCTACAAACCAAAACATTCTAGTTAGTTTTCAGTATTTGACCGTATGTCTTACTTACAAAATCACTAAATAATAGGGCTGGATTCACAGCGGAGTCGTTTTCCGGACCATCGCATATGAGAATTGAAACAAACGATGTTGTTGGTCGATGGGTTTTCGCTGTTTCCCCCGCCCCTTCATTCCAGTATTACTCCATACTCACATTAAGTCATCCCTTACAAGCGCCAAAGACCAAAATTTCTTTACTCACACACTAAATACTAAATTACCATAAATTTATTCATTTTTGCATAAGCATTGAAACATTTTGATATTTTGTTATAGCTAAAACTGCAACACAGAACATGACCTAGGCTTCATTCAGAGTAGAAATCACCTACTCTTTCAGTTAGAAATGTTTGTACTAACAGTGTATCTACTTAAGGCTTGGCATAACTTGCAATATTGAATTGTTTTATTTTTAATTTTTTTTTTTTTAATTCTGAGAAGAAGCTGCAAATTCTATTCACCTTCAGCTACGGTTAAAGCATCACAGTTGATCTGTTGACTTACATTTAGGCCGTAGTCTTTCCAGCAAGATAAGAATTAAAAAAAATTGCTGAACTGATAGTTGCCTAAATATACGTTACTGGTTCAACTGCGATGTTTATACTGTAGCGCTACAATTCACGCCATAGTCACGAAACTTCCACATTTTCCTTCACAGACTTACAAAAAGGGAAAAATAAATAATTCAATATGGCGACTTATGTCGTTCCTAAGGAGACATACTCATTTTTTGACCGGGAAAATACATATACGCTTAGTTAGTTAATGGTGCCTCTCAGCCATAAAACTATCCCGGCGTTCGGCCCCCATGGGTGCGGGGATAGATCCAGATCTACCACGCAGTGGGCTTAAGCTAACAGAGAGTTGAATCCATCCAACCCCTTGGCGGAACACTGAACTTTGCCTCCGACCATCTCCCAAAAAGTAGCATAGGATAGCAAGAGAGTCCAGGGTCACCCATCCCAGGAACTCCACCCACTATTATGCCCCCCGACAAAGATCCTCAGCTCAGCCGCCTCTTGGTTTGAGTAGGGGCCTGTATAACCACTCCTGGGAGCTAAAGCAACCAACTCTTATACTTGTCACAAAGGGGGGATCCTCTCTAGGTCCTCTCCACCACAACTACGAGTCCAAGCCCGACCAGACACGGGAGGGAACCTCACTGTTAGGCTATCAGGTCACCCATAGTACTACCTAATTTTCATGCGACGCATAGGATTGCCAGCCAGGCGCCAGAACACCCTCCTAGGGAGAGGGGTGGCAATGAGGCTCAGTCGAGTTCCCTTTATTCCCTGAATGTCGTCATGTGGAGACATTACCATACCCAGGTCCTTTCACTCTGATATTCGTGCTTCGGGCCCCAATAGCCTGAGTGCTAGGTAATCTAACGCCCCACCTAGTTGTTTTTCATTGTTGCCATCTATCGGAGAATCCATCAAGACATATACCCCTTTCCTTGATCTGGGAATCCGGGATGCATTGGGTACGCATGCCAGAACCTGCATTGGTATTAAGATCTGGCGGTTCCACGAGGAGGCTGCAGGTTGACTGGGTGTGAGAGTGCTGCGGGGGTCACGGAAGCAGCAAGCACCAGAGACCGAGGAAACACATCTCAGTGTAGTACCCGCCATTACAAACGAGCCTCGGAGCCACATTAGCATCCCTGATGGAGACGTAGCAAGTAGCACCGCTTCGATACCTGAAACAGTGAGAAGTTCCAATCGCACTCAGGAAAAAACTCGAGGCGAGACCACACCTTAGCAACCTTTTGACACTCAGAACAACATAATGTAATTCATTTGCTCGCACTGGCGTAAGGCGCTCGCCAAAGGGTGCGAAACGGAGTTAAGATATGGCAAGCAAAGAAGAGAAACGAAAAAAATTTCCAGGTTATGTGCCTACTATCATAAAGAGAAGAGATGCTAAGCCTCGATCGATGAAATAGTAGTGTTTATTTAACATTGCTTTCCCACCAAAGTGCTCGCCAACTGACCCGAAGCGGAGAGAAGAAATGTGAAACAATGCACTCTGTTGACCACCCACAGGCGTGAAGAGAAGTGGCGCTAAGCGACGAGCAATACAATTGTACGAGTTATTATTCGTTGATTTCTCACCAAAGTGCTCGCTAACTGGCGCAAAGCGAAGAGATTAAATACGAAGCCACGCTCCTCGTTGACCCCCCACTGGCGTAAAGAGAAGAGGAACTAGGTGACCGACAATATAATTGTAAGGGTTGTTTCTCATTGACTTCTGGCCAAAGTGCTCGCTAACTGGCGCAAAGCGAAGAGAATAAAAGCGAAGCCACGCTCCTCGTTGACCGCCCACTGGCGTAAAGAGAAGAGGAACTAGGTGACCGACAATATAATTGTAAGGGTTGTTTCTCATTGACTTCT
>PNEQ01113373.1:0-18024 GCA_003012365.1 Medauroidea extradentata
TGGGCCTAGCTTATTCAGTTCTATTGGTCGAAATAATGAAGAAATACTTCCTTTCCTTCTGGAGTGAAAGACACATGCTATTCGCCAGCAAAAAATAAAGATGGAGAACCAGCTTCGTTTCTGTTGGCCACAGCAAATGCTAAGGCGTGGTTTAAAGGCATACGGTCAAGTGTCGATACGGTCGATCGCTGTACCACCTACGATGCCACATACAGATATATACTAACCTAAAAAAATGCAGGTCGATGGATAGGCACTTTAAGTAAGTGACGCATTCGTTTACTCTGAACTGTTGTTTTAAAATTTCAAATGTTTTTAAAGAAACAACTAATGAACGTTTAGTCATTAAATTACAGTATCGTACTTACGTTCATAGGCCATGTCAACTTTGTTCTCTATAGGTAGAGCCACTGGAAAATCGCGAAAACAGTTAACATAGGCTCCAATAACCTGCAGTATCTCAATCGTGACACGTGTGAACAGTTTTCTGACAAATCACACACGTTCTGTGTTTAAACTGTACAGTTCTAATTGAGTCTGTTAAAGAGGGATACAGTGCTTCATATAAACTATAGCCAGTGTCGATACAAAACCTTCAGTGTTATACATAGCATGTTGGAGCCTAGCAAACTATCAACTTTTCCTGCGATATACCAGTGTCTCTATCTGTAGGTATTTAATTACAATAATTTATACAGGCCCTAATTATTGGATTTTTCTGACAACCGAACACGAAAATTTGATTTTTTAACAATAAAGTTAATGTTTATAGAACAGTTATAGATGGATAACTTGCCAGGTTTAAAGTTTTTAGAAAATCATTACAATGTAAAGGTTCCTCACAAACAAAAGTTAGTTTTGGCTTCGTTGTAAACACTGAATTGATTGAAGCTGCGAATTGATTCGTTTTATTCTACGCTGTGTACTGAAAAGTTAGGGCTAGAGGCTCAGAAGTTTGATATTTACAGTAATTTATTTTGAAGATCACGATCACATTACACACATATGTAGAATACTCATGACTTTTTATGTAAGTCACGTTAGCTTGTCAGTAATTTACCGTTACATTTGACATATTCCACGTAAACATAGTAGTTATTTTAATGTGTGAGGAAAATGTTTTCAAACTCTCTGGCTATAAACTATAGCCATCTCAGTTACAGAAACAAGCCATTTGAGCCAGTACTGGAACAAATATCTAAGCGAACCTTCTACATTAGTATAAGTCGAAAATATAAATTTCATTCGATAATCTGAGTGAAGGCTGTTCATTAATACAATGGTTTAAAATAACTGTTTCTTTATTTTACTAGAAGACTTACATACGATTTGTGTAATTTGGTATTAATTTGTACATCTTAGCTTCAAGTTTTATGAGTCACAATTTACTCCCAGATCTTTATTTTTCCAAGATCCTAACTATAATTATTTTTCATAAAAGTATAGGAAATATTTGACAGAATATTTACAAATATATTTTAAAATTGTCAGTAATTTTTATGCGAAGTAAAGTTTTGAACGAACACATCTGTTTTTAAAATATATTAAGATCTGAAATGAGTGAGATATTTTGGTCAGCACATAAACGGGAGTGTCAGACAATTTTATTATATTTTCAGTTTTTGAGTCATAACATTTATTCAAATCGTATTATCGGCATTTTCTCTTCGACAAAGCGTAGGACACATTCTTGATAAACTGCTTGACAGAAAAATTAATGGAATTTTTCTTTAATCTGTCATGCAGAATCATTGCAAAAAAATTGTAGGTTACCTTCCAAAAGTTTTCTTGCAATGTTACTGCATGGCAAATTAATGGAATATTACATTATTATTATTTATGTCACTCAGTTTGCCAGGAATATCTCCTATGCTTTGTCGACGAGAAAATTTAATAATACAATTAGAATAAATGCTATGGCTCAAAAACTGAAAATACAATACTTGTTTGTATAACACTCCCCCTTAACATCGTGGGTTGATATGAGGTGACTACGGAGCAGCGCTGGAATGAAGGGGAGAAGAAAGCGGCAGATCCGTAAATAAAAAACGACCAACGGCGTCACCCGGAAAGTTTCCCACATGTGAAAAACCAGAGACCGTCCTCGCCGGTAATCGAATCCGGATCGCCCTGGTGGGAGGCGAGTGCTCTAGCCACTGCACTAACCGCGGTCCCTTCAGAAACGTTGCCGTGGCCGTTATTCGCCTGAGTACTTAAAACGTCATGCAAGTCACGTTGATTAATCTGTGGCCTTCGTAGAGTATTAGCGATAAACCTTGAGTCATGTTGGTTACGTAGAGGGGGAACATCTCGCTGGTATATATAGACGTCCTCGCTCTTAGCAACACATGTGTGGTAAGTTGAGATACGAGAAGCTGTCAATATCTGCGCACCATGGATCGCTGGACAGGCAGAGTGGCTATAGTGACAGGAGCCAGTTCTGGTATAGGAGCTGCCATAGCTAAGGAATTAACACTGCGAGGAATGAAAGTTGTAGGTCTGGCTCGACGAGTAGAGAGGATACAGGTATGTACTTACTACTTATTGCGCCAGCTGCCACAGGCTCAAGATACGTTTGCATGTGTTTGTAAACCCGGTTGTATAACAGTCTATATCACCGCCTAGAATGCTAATTTATGACGAGATAATACATTTCAGTCAAGTGCAAAATATCGCCTTCAAGTAACCACGCGCGTTTTAAATAGTGCTTCGTAGCCCTCCAACAAGCATAACTGTATATTCAGGCTTCTGTACCTCAAATACTACTAACTAAAACTCATAAACAACATTGTTTCAGACTTTCCACCAATAAAATAATATTCTCATCGCTGACATACCCAAGATTAAGGGGATTGGTGAATTGCAAACCCAAAAATTGTTTAAGGCCACGATCTTTCGTTTATAACAAACAATTGCAAATAACTCAAATATTTTTTAACATAATTGATTGAAAACAATTGACACTGTGTACAATCATACAATACACAGTCATAAAACATAATATTCATTTCCGCTCCCTCTTTCAATGACAAATACACATGCTCTACAAACGGGCTGGTGTTCGGAAAGTGTGACGTAAGACTGAAGTCCTCGCAATCTCCTAGTAAATGCAGCTGAGACTACCGATATTGTTGTCAGGAGACGTAACTTCAAGATGGTACCCTCTACGGTCACTTTTAAAGTATCCATGTGCACTTAACGCCTCGCTCTTCGGTTTTGCAGTGGTTTCGAAAATATTTTTTTAACGCAAATTAATACATATATCAAAAATGAATTCTGGCCGTTTTAACACTTATATATCATTGTTTGTATCTGAATTTTTTTTTTGTTGCAATACACCAAACGGATTTTTAGATCTTTGTCCCTGAAATATCACGTATTTTGTTGTCAAAATAAGTCAAAATGAAGCAAAATAATTTTTTTCCTAGCAAACGGTACATTACTTTTAATTTGTAAGATATTTCGTCAGTGTTTCTTATTTTCTCACCTTTTGCTGACGTATTTGGGTTGGAATGAATTACATTTTCAAATCCTCTTTCGTTTTCTCAAACTTCTAGTGCAAAAAAAAATTTTTTTTGTTCTTCAAGTGAAGTAGCATTGTGACATTTAACGAAGTGAAAAAAAATTTATTTTTAATTTACTTCTAATTCAACGTATTTATATCACATATTATATCTTCTAATATCAGAGATACATCGTAATGCAATTTTTTAAAATTTACAGGAATTTTTTTTTTTTTTACTTTTCTAAAAATTTCTTAAAAGTGCCAGGATTTTGCATCTAAAATTATATATTTTCAATGATACAAACATTTTTCTTCTAAAATTCTTAGGATACTTTGTAGCTAACCAAAAATCACGGTAGTTTGATGGAAACTAAATAGTTTCTGAGGAAAACATGTTGATAGGAATATAATTAATGTTTATATAAACGTCGTTCAACAAAATGCGAGGTTGATAATAGAATATGAGAAAACTGAAATGAGGTTATAGTTGTATGTTGTGTTGGTGTAACGGGCCGAACCCCCGTGGCTCTGTGCCGACCCCCCGTGGCACAGTTGCTTGAGCGGCCGGGTTTGGTGCGGGAGGTTCTGGGTTTGATTCCCAGTTCTGGCTGGGTATAAATTTGTGTTTGTCCATTTGGTCTCAAAAATTGTCACTATACAAATTGTCTCACGAAAAGTACTGGGGTCACTCAAATTAAGTCACATTAAAAGGGGGAATGTTTGGTGCAGTAATGATGCGGATGCTTCCGCATCGCTACTGTACCAAACATTTTTATTTTTAAAAAAGCGGTAAAATGCACGATTGTCTTTATCTCAGAGGTAGGCCTATAAGTTCGATACTCGGTATGTCAACTGACTTTTTACTCTAATTAATTTATTTATATGTAAAAATTTCTGGATTGACTTTCATTTTCTGAAGATCTAGTTTCCATTTTTCTGATTAAAGTAAATACTTTAAATTTTCCTTTCTCCATTTACTAGTACGGTATAAGTTACTATTTTAAAAAAAAATTGAACGAATGGAACGAGACACAATTAGAAATAACCTCCGCTCTCTTATTTATTCAAATTCATTAGCTGCATTTCTGGCTGTATTCTCTAATGCTCCGTTTCTTCAGTCCCGCCATTATCAGCAGCAAATTTGGTTACATAATAGTAAAAGAAGCATTGTTTTGTAAAGAAGTTTTTTTTTTAAAGTAGGCCTTCAACCGATTTGCATCAAGAGATTTCTGTATCAACATGAATCAATACCTTCAGCTGCACCTCTGCAGTTTTGTGCCTTTGGTATTGGCAGCGTGTCTTCGTGAGAAAACATTTCTCGTTTGATCGAACCAATCAGAATAAGGTTATTGCGATCCCATATGAAAAAAAAGGTGTATCTGGGCCAGATCTGGCTAGATCTTAAATTGGTCAGATATGGCATAATGGGTAGGCAAATATATACTAATTCGTATTTGGTACAGATCAGTCCCAGATCTGGCCAAATTCAGATATAAGCTTTTTCCATAAGGGATACAACACGTCTGTGGTTTGCTCATTAAAACGTTAAGACAAGTAACAATTAAAAACAGCCAATCACTGACAATGAAACATGCAGCTTTTCGCATGAGGCACAGTAACAAGTTGGTGCAGATATATTTTCTTCAAAAAGACGGGTCCTTAGCTATGCGTCCACTTGTTCGTGCTGCTACATTGGTTCAGCAAAAATTATATAATAATTGTCAAAATTTAATCATGGGAACTAGCAGAAGCATAGCCACTGGTTTTCACTAGTACATGTTCTATTAAATTGACAGTTGTGATAATTTAATTTCGGTGTGGTTCGGTTCTTGACACACACGTATGTAATTATTTACGTACATCAGTTGATGTCAAGAGACAAAATCGTGTTTCCAGGAGATCGCAGACAGTCTGAAGGATGCTCCAGGGAAGTTGTACGCTTTGAAAGCTGACATCACTAAGGAGGAGGACATCTTGTCAGCCTTCAAGTGGGTGAAGGAGAACCTGGGAGGAGTCGACGTGATGATCAACAACGCCGGCGTTGTGTTCGTAAACAAACTTTCTGGTGAGCTGCTTGACGTCTTTATATTCAGTTAATAGTAACCCGCACTAGGAGATGCACAGTTTTAGTAACACAATTGTTTTTTTGTTGTTGCAGAAGGGGACACAGCTGAATGGAAACAGATGTTTGACGTGAATGTGCTTGCTCTCAGTATCTGCACCAGAGAAGCCATCAAGTCTATGAAGGAGAGAGGAGTGGATGATGGACACATCATACATATCAACAGGTACTAACCTCGCTAGTAACTGCACACTGCCAGCACTTCATGAGTCCCTTCTATGTTTGTATCTTCATCCGACTCGCATCTTCCATAATTATTTGGCATTAAGAGGAGTGGTGAACGGCCATATTTTATTTACAGTATTTTCCTCACTTGGAGTATTCATGAAGGCGTATAAACTTTTGACATTCTTCGCTCTAAATGTTATTCTGTTATTGTTAGCTCTGGATAAAGTGAGTACTTTTAAAACCCTAGTTACTTTTACCGTTTAAGATTATTTATAGTTAAATGCCACTTTTTAATGACAAAGGTGTCTAATTATCAGCGAAATTGTGTAGATTATATCATACTCAAAAGTTAACAAGTGAAGTTACAATTAATAACAATGTTTAATTATTTTTCGAGACGAGACAGTCATTAAAGGTAGTGACTTTATCGTGAACCACCTATACACATTTTTGCATTGTTAGACAATGTTGCGTGGTAAAAGAGAAAGTTTTAAATTTGTTATTTTACTTTCACAAGTTAACATACTGTTTTAAATTATTAAAAAAATTATTATGTATGACATTGTACAAGATCACGGAACATAATTGGTTTAATACACGCCTTGCGTAATTTTTATGATAAAGCGATGTTCTTTTGTTTTGTACGAATAATTAAGGAATGTTCTATTTAGTCATGTGCTGAAAGTCGTTATTTAACTAATGGAACTACTTTTAAATAAATTTTTAAAGCAGAAAAGCATTTGGATGTGTTACAAAATGCCCATATTTAAGAAGAAATTATAAATTTTTCGTAATAATTTTGAAACACACTTGTTAAGTCCAGTTTGCTCTACGATTCCAGTCCTTGGGAATTGGTATTAAAGTGTGTATGAGTCCTTATATGACAATTCAAAAATGTGTAATAGATTAATATTTAGAGCATGAAATATAAAACGATGTAGATACGCCTTCAAGAATGCTAACAACGAGAAAAATGATGTCCATCAAAGATGACAATGCACCAAAGTCTTTAGGGAATTGTTGCCAAAAGAGCTTCAGATAATTGTAATTGCACGCTCCTCTTGTTAGGGCAGTAAACCAACGAAAATGGAGGGTATATTTGGTTGTGAATATTCTGTAAGCATGTTAAGAAGATGTGACATTTTCCAACAGGCTTATTAAGTTGTGGTTCCTTGCGTGAGAGCTAATAAAATAAAAATAAACAAATTGTAGTGCTGATAGCAATTTTATTTTTGCGATTTTGAATTGCAGCGTAGCAGGCCACTCAGTAGAAGATCGCTTGATTGGAATATTGATGTACACTGGCAGTAAACACGCCGTCACTGCCCTCACTGAAGGACTGAGGAAAGAACTGAGCCAGCAGAAGTCAAAGATAAGGGTCACGGTTAGTTCCTATACAATATAGCTTATGATTATATGATAGGGCACTTTAATATCTCTGTCTGTTACTATGGGCCACCTTAATTTAAGATTAACTCTGCTACTTGTGCTGTGTGCAATATGGTCATTTAATTTTTAATATTTTTTTTACGTCTTAGGTTTTACATGGCGAAATTAAGTCGTACGCCTTTTCTTACATTTAACCTTCGTTGTTATTATAAATTTAATAGTAAAAATTAAAAAAAAAACATTTACAATAGGAAACTGTTGAAACTTGCTTTTACAAATGCAGCTAAGTCTACTTTTAGAAAAAAATTGCTTTAACAAAAAATCAATTATATTCTTATAACATAATGATCTAGTACAAACATTTTGAAGCAAACATTTTTTGTTTTAAAATAGGAAACATGTTTAATGTAAAAGGAAACTAATTATTAGTAATGTTTTTAAAAATACGAGAAAACTTAATTTAGAAAACAACAATTTTCAAGTTGTGACTTTTGCTTGGAATATACTTTCTTTATTAAAAGGTTTTAGAAAGATAAAGTACTACAAGATTATTTATATATTATAAGAGTTTTTATAGATATTTATATTACATAATATATTTAGTACACATATTATATTTATATATTAAGAGTTATTTACATATCACAAGAGTAGTATATAAAGCAACAGTATTTCAAAATGTAACGTGTCCCTTCGAAACATGTTAAGAATTTTTTCGGATTTAAAACGTTTGATATACCGCTTACCATGCGTTTCATAAGTGTCTCTGTGTTTTTGTTTATAAGTTGTTTTAACGAAGATATTACACGTGTGCCAATTGTACCAACGTACGAAAAGAAAACATACATCGGACAAGTAAAATCACTGTTTCGAAGCCCGTCTACATGGCTAAGAACGGCCTTTTCAAACCGCCGTACCTCGAAATGTACGAACAAGATGAAAACGAAGCTCAGACAGAAACGTGGGTTGAAATTTGCTATAGGATAAACTGAGCACTAAAAAAAAAAAAAAAACCCTGCTTGAGTTCTATTTCCAGCCTATTCGTACCTTTCCGCGCATAAAGGCTGACGCCGGGAAATGTCTAACCTCTCTGGACACGTCACTTAATGTTTGCGCGCGTGTAAAATGAAATGTTCAGTCTGTGCGAATCGGTAGTTTGGTTAAAAAAAACTCTATTAATTATATAAAATACAATTATGTCAGTTCCTGTTTATTTTGTTTCAGTGTTGTTGAGTTTAAATATGAAAATAGACGGAACTATTGCGTAATTTCGTTGCCAACCATACAAGCAGTAAGGCAATTAGAGTTAATTTTGAATTACATGCAGTAACGGATAGTGATATTTTTAAAAGGTTACATTTTTAGTGCTCACTTTATTCCGAACTACCTATACAGACTTTCAACTTATACAATCATATTGTCAGCTTTTATAGTCCCATGGTAAAATAGGCTCGGCGGGAACCTTGCACGCTAGTTCAACGCTTGGGCTCGTTGCGGTTATGCGACATTTAATACCCACTTCAATGTCACCCTTATAGCTTCGACACTTCCGAGCCTCTAACGCGCCGTTATAGACAGCACCCTTAATGTTACTTGATGTACCGATTTTCAAAGGTCAGTACAGTACTTTCTTACTATGTGTCGCCCTGCATTATGTAGAAGGCAAATTATTCGTCAGTTGTTTAGCCAAGTGCCTTGAATTAGTACTACTTCTTAAACAAAACCAATCTCTTTGTTACTTTGTCCTGTTTTTAACATTGACACAATTTTAAGGGGGGGGGGAATGTTGATTACTTTTAATAAGTGGTTCAGTAGAAAAACATTTAGTCACCAAAGGGAGAACTTTAAATATTCAACGGCTGTTTCTAAATAAAACAATTTGTTTTTCAAAAATTAATGATTATTGGTGCAAAAATCAAGAAAATTGTGATATAAAAATTTTCTGCTGCTGATATTTAACTTAGAAATGAAATATTATTTTTTTTTGCAGTTGTACTTTAATAAGACGAAGTCGATGAGCTTCTTTAAATCCAATCACATTGCGTTGTAGAGGTAGACATGCGGCATTTGGAATTTGACCACATTTTACTATTACTTTTTCTATAAAGTGTTTCTACTTTGCGTGTGCTGCAAAATCTGGCTATCGTAATATGCAATATTGTTTTTATGACAGAAATTATCATGGCGTAACTATGAATATTTCAACAAATTGGAGAAACATCAGGCATTGCAGACTTCTGTTATAAGTACCTACATTTTTGCAGTTTGTAATAATTAAGTTTGAATTAACAGCGATTTTTTTTCAAAACTCAAAACAACAGAATTTTGTTCTCTAAAACCGAAATATTCTTATCATCACCTTTTGCGTACAGTGCAACTTTGATTGCTATGCAGGTAGTTTTGTTTGTGTTAAAAAGCGGCAGGAAACTATAAATTATCTAAAAGGAAAAAATAAGTAACTAGAACTTAAAAATGCTCACTTTGCCCCGAACTTTAACGAGGTTCTTTTGTATTTCGTTACAAGTTTGCCGGATAGTTTACAGCAGGTTTTTGAGAATATTTCCCTAAATTACTTTCGCTAACTTACTCCACACGTGTGCGAGAGCTTACCCTTGCGTGTAAGAGTAGTTTGGGGCCCAGTGTTGCCAGCCTCTGTAGCGCATTCGGCTGCGCACCGACTTACATTACGTGAGGTTCTGCGTTCGATTCCTAGGTCCGGCTGGTCGTGAATTTGTATTCTTCGTAATATCCCCTGCAAATTGTCAAGTAGCCTGTGTCATGTAATGAAAAGTCACTGGCCTAGCAGAATTGCTTGTTAACTCCCTAATACAGTTTTGTAAAGGCGCTTTAATTCACAGTTGTTAAAAATAAAGACAATAGTCGGATCACTCGCCTTCCACCAAGACGATCCGGGCTCGATCCCCGGCGGCGTTGGTCCCGCATGAGAGAAAGGTGGTGGAAGTTGCCGTTGGCCATCGAGTTTTCTCAATGTACTCCCGTTTCCCCCGCCCTTGCATTCCGCCACTGCTCCATGCATTGGATCTCATTTCATGTTATCTCTCCCGTAGGCGCACCCAGGAGGGGAGGGCACTTAGGTCACGCCCCCCGTAAAACAGTTACGAAGTTTTTAATTGTAATAATAATTCATATGTGTACAAATAGCACATGGCCAGTACATGTGTGTTGAATTATTTCTGCAACCAAAGTGTGTGAACATATATTTGATCCTGCATACGGTAATATAGCTTCGTCGAGATACACCGGGCTATAGTTTACAGAATTTGTTATTTATTACACAGAAAAACATATTTTGTGGCAGTTACAGAGTAATGTGTGGATATTCACCCTGCAAAATTTATTTTGTGATAACCACAAAAAAAATGCTGTCACCACTAAAATGTTGTGGTCATCAAAAATTGTTTCTGTCTTTACTACAAAATGCTTAAAAGGTGTTAGCAGCAAGAAACCATTTTACATTTGATAAAGTAAACCATAAAAATAGTCATTAAAAATTTATTGTTAACACTTTCAAATACCTTATCTCTGTTTGACTTTGGATGTCTAGCTACTGGAGTTTTAATGTATAATAATTTAGGTGCATGTTGTTGTATGTTCTTTACTTTTGTGGCTTGGATACCGTCTGCACAGCACCATTCAATTTTTAAGGGAAGACTTACTACAACATTTAATCTTCAGTGTAGAATTTGTGCTGTCCCCAAGCTAAAATCTTGGCGCGTCCATGCCTGATCTTTCCGGTTAGTTAGCTGCCCTCACATCCCGTGAACAGAATCATGGTTGAAACGTTGCAAGAAGAATTTTGTTGTAGCGACGAGCAGTTCTCTTGGCCTAATTGCGATATTCATATTTGTATTACTTGAAGGTGTGGTTTGAAAACGAATTTTACCGAAATTTTTTCTCTGTGTAGAGCAATCACAGCTAATCTGTGTGTGTGTTTGTTACGCAGAGCATCAGCCCAGGAGCCGTGAGGGTTGAAAGAGTGGATACCATGCCCGCAGCTAACTTGTCACCGGAGATGCTTGAGAAGATCAAAGACATGCCCAAGATGGAGCCGATAGACTTGGCTGAAGCCGTCATCTTCGCCCTGTCGAGGCCTGCCCATGTCCAGGTATACTTCACTCGTTCTGTTGTGTTTCATCCCTTTATTTTTTGCACTGAAGCACCGATACCACTTTTCACCGATACAGATCACAATATCAATATCCATTGTTTCAGGCGCACGCATGCAACCCGCATTAACTCCACGTGAATCAAGGCTAATATTACCTTCGCTATAGCAATACCAGTATTACACATATCAACATTATCTTCGCGCTTTATCAAAGACACAGTCGTTCTTATTTTCACTGGGTTCTCAATATTTTGTAGTTTAACAAACGGTTACATTAAAAACCTAACAAATAATTTTGTAAAATTTACAGTCAACCATTCTCTACTCTTGGCTTCGGCGAACGCAGCGAAAATAAGAACGACTGTGTCTTTCATAAAACAAGAAGATAATGTTGATATGTGTAATACTTGTATTGTATAGCGAAGGTAATATTAGCCTTGATTTATATGGAGTTAATGCGGGTTGCATACATGCGCCTGAAACCTCTTAAGAGTGCCTGGTAGATAAATAAACGCTGAAAATATAAATTGATTTCTACGCTTTTTTCGAAGCCAATATGGATAAAATACTCAATGACAATCCTAGGTAATGATATTTGCCAACGTTATGAGTAAATATTTATCCAGAATTACATATTCGTTAAGCGTGATCTCTTGCGCCGAAGTTAAATGCACGAGGTTCCGGCGTCAGAGATTGTGCCTCAGAAGTTTGTAACATTAGAAACAATTTTGTTTAAAACTTTGGCTAAAACTGTTGTCTTGGATTGATACTGTTTAATTTTCGCAAATTGGGTTCAAGAAACCTACAGTTATAGATTAATGCTTTTAGCTTTGAATTATGTACCACGCCCTCTTAAGGCCTCGCTCTTTAGTTTTACAGTGGTTCCGAAAATATTTTTTAACGCAAATTAATACATATATTAAATTTCATAGTGTCAGTTTTAAGACTTTTATATCATCGCATGTATCTGAATTTTTCTGTTGCAATACAACAAACGGATTTTTAGATTTTTGCCTTTGAAATAGCACATATTTTGTTGTCATAATAAGCCACAGTAAAGCAAAATAATGTTTGCTACAAACTGTACATTATAAAAAAAAAATGCTCTGGCAGAGTCGTGTATCGTATAACTTTACAGAGCGTCAAAAATTTTCAAAGCATTTGGTTAAAACGTATTCAAGTTAATTGCAATTTTTTGAAATAAATGAAAGATCGTGGCCTAAACCAATACTCAAGGATACCGATACCCATACCTGCATTTACGTATCAATACCAGTTGTGAAAGTGAAAGCATGGGGGCAATACATGTAACACATTAATTATTAAATTATTTGCAGTAACAGCTTTATTTTAAGACAGTTACTTTGTAATGTTTCATGCACTGTATTAATGTTTCTACATATGCACTCAATTAAAAATCAACAAATGCAATTCTTAAAAATTCTATCCCCAAGTCGCAAACATCTTCAACATTTATTATTCTCTTACATAAAGTACTTTTAAAACAAAAATGTAATAATTTAGGACATATTAAGCCTACAATAAAACACTACAACATCTCAGAATTTTTCTTTTATATTGTAGCAGTGTCTTGACCCGCTTGGCCCTACCTTCCTAGGGTTCTTTAATAACAATTCACCGCTAAGATGGCCGCGATGGCCAAATAGTCATACCATTCGCTTCCAACAAGGCGATCCGGGTTCGATTCCAGGTGGGGTCGGTCCCCGGATTTTCGCATGTATCGTGCCGGACGATGCAGCTGGTCGGCGGGTTTTCTCGGGGATCTCCCGTTTCCCCCGCCGCTGATATATACTCACCTCATGTCACTCCTCACCAGCTCTAAATACCTCGATGTTGAGCGCTGACCAAATTCACTCACTCACAACCGCTAAAACTGAGTTTATTTTAAAATATGTTGAGACAACAACATGTATCAATTATGTCATGGAGCATAAAACAAACGAGCAAATGATAATTACGGTATTAGCATGGTTATGTGTAGAAACTGAAGGAAATACCGATGCCGATAAACATCCGATACCGTCGATTTTCCCAACACTTAGTATAGGTTATCGGTATTGGAACACCGTACTTTTTTCTTTTAAATTCTAACGTATCTATTGTACTCACGACCTTTAATTTATAAATGTGTGTGCAATGTCTGGTTTCAGGTTCACGAAATCACACTTCACCCTACTGGAGAAAAGTGAAGTTATCCACATGCGCATGCAAGCCAACACACCGTTAGCTGAAATGCCTGATGATCCTTGTGTTCATGACAGGCCAAGTTATGTAATGAACTATTGTGCATTAGAAAAATGCATCTTTTTAATTTATTGTAAATTAATATTGAACTTAAATGTGCTGTCTCTCAAATTTTATTATTTTTGTAAATAAACACACAATTTAATATCCAATCAGTGTTCAAATTCTTTACTATAATTTTTTTCCAATATCGTAAATATTTATGAAAACAATTCTGTTGTTAGTAAGTAACGTCTTCTTGTCAGTAGACCACTGAGAATTGTTTACTCAACCATCAACCGATCATTACTAAACAATTGCAGTAAATGATAAGTTAGGTTGGTATGTCATGGAAAATTGATGGCCACTGAAGAATACGAATAACTTGGGCCTAATGCTATAACCCAAAAACATTTGCTGAAAATGTTGGTTTTTAAGCTGTCACTTTGCCAATTATTATTTTCCTGTTAAGAAAAAACATATTCTTTAATGGCTGATGAAATTAAGGTTACAATAAAATAATTAAGTACCCAAAATAAGTTATGTCTGGCAGAGTCGATACCGACGGCAGAGTTTGTAGCATACAACTGAACAGCTACACTCCCATCAGAGATAAAATATGAATTAAATTAGACACTGACAGCCTGATGTTCAGTTGTCTAAGATAATATAGACTTATAATCAGCGCCTCTGTGCAAGTAAGTTTTTAGGGTCCATACTCTCCCAAATTCCCCCCCTTTTTTTTTTCGGTGTAAACTGAATATAACATTTGGTTTCCTGCTGAATAACACAGGAACCAACAAAATATTAAACATGACACAAATTATATGTGGGGAAAAGTAATTTGTGAAAAAGTTTTATTTTATTATTTTTCAGTTCCTTGTCCCGGGTCCCTCATGTTCTCTAGCCACTGGGCAATTGCCCATTTTGTCCCCCTCACCCTTCTCCCCTTGGTGGCCCTGAAGTCATCTATGGCCGAGCAAGTTGCCGAAACTGGAAAAAAAAAATGTTTGACACATTCAGAAAGACATGGGTTCGATTCCCGGCTCTGATTGTCCTGATTTCTGTTTTAAGTGGTTTCCCGAAATCTCGCTGTACGAATGATGGTATGGTTTCTTAACAAAAACGATGGCCAATTCATCTCCCAGTTATTGTCACTGTGTCGTGTTGTGTCTCTGTATGTAATGATCTTGAAGTCGACTTACCTTACCTCAGATACGTGGATAGTTAGTGATAAAAATCGGATAAAGCAAACACTCTCTTCCTGGGATCAAACCACACGCTTCATTTGATTCGAATTGTTGTACAAAAACAACTTTTCTTGGAATCTTAAATAGGCATTCATCAATTCACATAAACACAGAATCTGATGCTGTTATTATTTATTACAAGTACCACTCTTCTACGAATGTACAGATTTACAGAATATTTATTTCTTTATGTCACCCAATGGACTCAGATAGTGAGCAAATTGCTCCTGAGTATAGGGTTCGTCATCAATGGACACAGATCTACAATTCAATATGCACACTATATACAGTTTTAGGACTGTTTAACAATTTTCCAATACTGATTAACTACAGTTCAGTACACAGATCTTGAGTTATTACATAAAGATCACAGGTCACATATGATATTACTTAAAAATAAGTCACATTACAATTAGGCTTACAACCATAGTGAACAGAAAACATAACATATTATAGGTATTATGGCTATATAAGTATATATCACTTGGTATGCCAGTACACTATTCAAGAAGAAAAGAAAGAAGGGAAAAACTATTAATTCAACTAACTCACATATATAATTACCCTACTTATACCAAAATTCAATTAGAATGGTTTAGGCTATATATGTTAAAATAGCCTCTAACTAGCTTGTTCCATATACCCACAGCCATGCAGTGTGTTTGTGATCTACAGGCTTTAGAAGACAAATACACAAAATATAAAAATTGCAATTTTTTGTTTTGTTACCAGTTATATGAGGATGAAATAGGTTCAGAACAGTGAAGATACTCATCCACAGTATAGAAAGCATTTTTTAGCACGTAGTTTTTCAATATCCTTTTAAAAAGTGGTTTGTTGTTTGTGCATAGTTCTTTGATTTCAAGAGGGAATTTGTCTTCAGGTCATCCAAAATTGAAGAGCTTGATGGAAGAAAGGGATATGTCACATTGATAAACTTCTCAGAAACATGAATTTTAAATTTGTATAAGAAGGAAGGATTTTCAGGCTTGTATAAACTTATCAAAGTTTGTAATTTGTACATAACATACGTATGTAAATATAAAAAAAAATAGTTAAAAAACTTATGTTTTCTCATAAATTTACAAACGTGATGTACCGTCTATTTCCACCACGGTCTTAAACTTCGTAGAGTCAACTTTAAAACACGGATACTCATACAATATTAGTAGAACCTGCAGATTAAAGTGGCATCTAACTTAGTCGTTTTGTAAGAAATTAAATTTTTTAGATTTCATGACCTCGCTTTCGAGACGTAACATTTTAATTTGTTCATTGTATTAAATTGGGCTTTGAAGAAATGTTTCCATCTCTTGCAACAGTATTTCGTGCGGTCTGTATTTCGTAAGCATTAACAACTATTTGGTTGTTACGTTGTCACTCACCACAGATATAAGCACAAGCAGATTGTAAGTTATCAGCTTTACTTACACACGAGTCTTAGCGAGGCTTACATGTTACCAATATCTTATCTGAACTCAAGTGCAGCAAAACAAGGCATTGCTGTAAACATGACTGATTCATTATGTTGGCTATCTGCTCGTGACATTTCGTTACAATTTACACGACAGTGGCATGCTGCGTTGTACCACCATTATGAAAAAAGTTATCAAGTAATAAACACCTAAGCTATACTGGCGATACTAGTGAGTTTTAAAAGACTGCTGACGTCTTTATATATGGAATACTTAACTGTCAAGCAGTGGTTCCGCTGTAGTCTTTTTTTAATGAGGCTTTAAGCATAGACATTGACATTTAATTTAAACATTGCACCGTTTTTGAGGGTATATACGCCACTGTGTATGAATATTGACGGACGGGTTTCAGAAAAAAAAACACAAAAAAACATTAAAAAAAAAGAAGGCAACATCAGCTGCTAATGTTGACGTATCCAAAATACATGAACCAAAAATAGAGCAATAACATCACAAATTAATTCCGGAACGGATTATAATCACTTTATCAAGAATGACAACAAAAATACATAGATTTAATTAAAATATATTTGATCCTAAGATTCTAAACAAAAAATCTTTCTTTCTTTTTTCTTTCTTTCTTGATAAAGTGACTTACTACATTCCGTAGCGATAATCAAACTTCATTTTTAGTACATTATATGCGGTTCGGGATAAAGTGAGCACTGAAGAAAGCCCTGCTAAAGTTCTATTTTCAGCCAATTACATTTCCATTGTAAAGTTCTACGGTGCATTCGAATCCTGTCTTGGCCATGGATGTTGTGTGGTTATTTCACCTCACTTCACCCTCATCGGCTCTTTAAGACTTCGTTGTTAACGGGCTGTTAAACCCACGGTCTTAGAATTACAGGTCTGGACACTAGTCTATCTAACAATGCTATTGAGTTGAACCCGTTATGACTGAAAGCGCCCCTTGCAATAAAGTGTTGTTTTAACATTGCAATATACAGTCTTACCAGCAGTCCCCCTAGCAGCTCCGACACGAATTTGCTCCTTGTAGTCCCATTTGTGCAATGTTAAAACAACCCCAGAGTTCCAGTGGCGCCAATCAGTCGTAACGGGGTCAATTTTCTAATCCAAGTGTCCAGACCTGCTCCTCTATGGCCGTGGTTAAACCCTCTCCCGTCGCATTATTGTAATGATATCCATGGTAAGGTAGAAACCGTGGTCTACCTATATGTTCTATGCCTAGAATATTCTATTTTTGATAGCAATCATAAAACTACTAATCGAAACACATTTACATAAATTTTTAAGAAATTTTTATTTTAATTTTAAAGCATCCATGGTAATGTAACTTGAAAATGGTTCTCTTTACACGCTTATTTCATCTTTGAATACATAAAGACAAACCGACATCACATTCACAGTACCAAATAAGTCCATTGTGGACGCTGTACAGGATACAAGTACCTGTTGACTGTTCGAAGCGTGGTGGTAATATGAGGTGGAATCATCAGTGGTGGGAATATGAACAGGTGGAACCTTCCGTGGTGGGAATATGAACCGGTAGAACCTTCCGTGGTGGAAATATGAGCCGGTGGAACCTTCCGTGGTGGGAATACGAGCCGGTGGAACCTTCCGTGGTGGGAATATGAGCCGGTGTAACCTTCCGTGGTGGAAATATGAGCCGGTGGAACCTTCCGTGGTGGGAATATGAGCCGGTGGAACCTTCCGTGGTGGGAATATGAGCCGGTGTAACCTTCCGTGGTGGAAATATGATCCGGTAGAACCTTCCGTGG
>PNEQ01113373.1:18124-30404 GCA_003012365.1 Medauroidea extradentata
CCGGTGGAACCTTCCGTGGTGGGAATATGAGCCGGTGTAACTGTCTGGCCGTAAAACTCGCACTCTACTGCGCAGCTATCTATGACGTCACGCGAGTTGCATGGGGCCAATGTTGTAAAGATGGTCTCAGAATCACAAGTTTTCTGGCGCTGAATTGTAATGAACATTTCCACTTGTTCAGAATGTTTTCGGTTTTCAGTAGGTGGAACAGAATGCCTGAAGAAGACAGACATTTGCTCATATTATTTCATTTGCAATAATATCTGCAATAAACCCCTGGTTTCCTCCGCAATTGCTCGTAACATCACATTGTTCAAGGCTGTCAAAATATAATTTTGAATTGTACTGCTTGTATAAAAAGTTCTTTGGCAATTTCTCCTACTGCTGCCTTATAAAAGGGTCGTACTTTATCAGCAAACAAAATATTTCTAGAAATAATAATTTTTGTTCACTGTCCTATCTGTTATTCATTATGGCCTCTCAAAGGCCTTCCTCCTTTTGCTCGCATAACAATTATGTCCACCAATCGGGCCATGTATTCGTTGTTTCCTGTCCTTGAATCTCTTTTTGTTTCAGTTGGAACTCTTTCCCTAAATCCAAGGCAACAAAAATTGACTTTCTGGATAAAAAGTTGTTCCAGCTATATACACTTGACTGACGGCAATGTGACAATTGGTGTACACTGAATTTTTCGTTTGCCCTGTTCCACACTCGGAATCCAGTTATTATGAATGAGTAATCAATATTTCATGTGTGTGAACTTTCATTTCGGGCAAAGAAACGACAAGGAAAATAGAAAGCTGTATCCTTTTCAATGCTGTATTCCAACCAATTGTAACGGGAAAACAATTGTTGACGAAAATACCTTTTATCAAAACCAACGGTCTTTTTTGGGTAATTCGGTAAATGAGTTTGAAACGATCTGTGATTAACACGTTGCATCCATTCTATTCTTCCATTTGGTGTACCATTACATGGGTCAAGAGGTGCAGATGGTGCAGCTACTATTTCTGCAAAAGAAATACACATTTAAAAACGTTTATATAAATAATCATTAAACAATGATTCCTATCAAAATAAATAAACAAAAAAGCAATGACGATTTCAAAAAATTTAAGTTCCAAATCTTTGACAGTGCACATTTTTTTACCTTAATTTAGCGATGTTAAAGTGAGAAAAGTTTTACAAGATTTCATTGGTTAAGGAAGTTGTAAAGAAAATATTTCTCACGTCTTTTTCAATTAAATGTTTGTTTGAAAGGTTAACGGTATCGGAAAAAATAAAATGCATTAGCTATAATGTCACAGAATAAATGATGCTACTTGCTTATGTGTTTTAAAGTTTTGAATTCCTTAATCAGAACCACGGCCGTAGAAGAACAGGTCTGGACACTCGCCTGGAAACTTGACCCACTTGTTGTTTGGCTGCAATTCACCAAGTTACCGATAATGTTGTGCTTTATTGGCGCTGCAGTCAGGGCGGTCGGAATCAAACTCCGCCCACATCCCTCCCATTAAGATAAACAATTTATCAAAACGTATTTTTTATCAATTTATGAAATACTTCCTTCGCTCACAATCCTAAATAATGGATTTAGCAATCTTTAATTACTTTATAATGTAGACAATGGAAAAAAAAAGTGGGCGGAATTTGAATCCGACCGCCCGGATTACAGCGCCAAAAAGTACAACATTCTCGGTAGCTTGACGAACTGCAGCCAAACAGCAAGGGGGTCAAACAAAATACATTGGCAGATAGGCGAGTGTCCAGACCTGTTCTTCTACGACCGTGATAGAATGTAATGATCTAGCAGTCTCTTTGGAACCGTGTTGCTACTAGCGCTTATGCGAAAGAACTGAGCACTAAGAATAAAATAAACTGGACGGTATTATCATAAACAGACCAAGTGCTAATTGTAAGTTACGTATAAAATAATTCTTGCTTCGAAATGGTATTATAAAAAGCATTTTAATAAAATATCCTGTTGTCATGTATATTAAATTTGTTGGATTAAAATACCACCTGAAAGGCTCTTTTAAATCTGAAAAACTTATAGCATATTTTACTGATAGGTTAACTAAAAATTGATTCTTTGTCTGTTTATGAATAACACCGTCCACCTTTACCAAACTAAACACTATCTGGGTGAAAATGAAACTAAATAGTCTAAAACTCTTATGCCTACTTGATATTAGCCGTCTTCAAAAATACATAGTACGCTACATCACAATTCTCGACTACACTGCGGCATTTATCATAATTACGACAGTTTATTAAAAATAATTTTAAGCAATGCATTGGACATGTTATAGAAAACAACAGTAACTAATCGCTACAGTTCCTGTGGTGTTACAATTTGAGACATTCGCAACAAAACTTATACCGACCAAATTAAAGGTCAATAACTTTAATTATCTAATACACAGATTTATCTGGCTCGTTAAAATTTACTCACTGATGATTCATGCACTTTCCAAGGTTAACCCTTAGTATTTATACTGCATGTGAAAAGACCTTATCTTTAAGATATAATGTTGGAAGAGAAAGCCTGTTAAATCTTTTTGCTCCAGGACGTCTACATTTTTCGGAAAAGTGTTTGTCACTAACGAAAAAAAAATCTGAGGTCATCCAAACCAACAAATTTTTCATTGCAACACTTTGAACACATCTTCATCATACGCTGGAAACCAATGTCGAACTGTTCCACGAACATTATCACAACCAGGAACGCAACATGTACAATAAGCATTTCAATTAAAGAAATAACATTACCACGTACAAATCTACAGCAATATTTACATTACAAATCAGTATGGCTACCCGCGCAAAACTACAACTGCTATCCTCTTTCTGTGTCTATCAGTGCGAAGCTAGTGCTCACAGGAAGCACAGAGAACTAATGTTGTGGTATCGTTCTGGATCACGACCGTAGAAGAACAGGTCTGGACATTCGCCTAGAAACTTGACCCCCTCGTTGTTTGGCTGCAGTTCGCCAAGTTACCGAGAGTATTGTGCGTCTTCGGCGCTGCAATCAGGGCGGTCGGGCTCAAACTCCGCCCCCTTCCCTCCCACAAAAATAAACAATTTATCACAACGTATGTTTTATCAATTTATGAAATACTTCTTCCGCTCACAATCCCAAAACATGGCTCCAGCGATCTTTATTTACTTTATAATATAAATTCTAGAAAAAAGTGGGCGGAGTTTGAGCCTGACCGCCCTTATTGCAGCGCCAAAGACGCACAACACTCTCGGTAACTTGGTGAACTACAACCAAACAACAAGGGGTCAAGTAAAATACATTGGTAGATAGGCGAGTATCCAGACCTGTTCTTATACGACCGTGGTCCGGGCCTAATGAGTTGATACACCCTGGGCCTACCTACCAATCTGGCCCCTTTATGGCTAAAATCATAGATTAGAGAAACATTTCTCTTATCTCTGGCTAGAAGCAAGCACCACTAGTGATGTACTCTTGTTTGAAAACTGCAATAGCGTCCATGGAGGTATTAGTTTATAAAGTACATACATACAGCGAGAGTTAATTCGTTTTTTTATATATATTTCTGAAGCAATTGTAAACTGTTGTGTACGATTCAAATAGAGAATTTGCGCGAATTTTTGTACAAAAAATTACATAATTACATTGCTTTCTGCTAATGTTTTGCCACCTAAAATATGGCGACTCATGAAAAATAACGTCCTGCGCATGCGCAGTTCGAAAATGTTCGAGAATAATCGGCTTCACACGATTACCATTGAAATGTACGGTAGATGCCACTCCATAGACTAATACCTCCTTGATAGCGTCGTACTACTAGTGATCCTAGCGGCTGCGACACGTACTTGCTATTCGTAGTTACATTTAACGCAATTTTAAAACAACACACATCTACCAGACATGTAAATTTAATTTTTTATTCTTTTATTAATTCCACAAAACGAAAAGATTAAAACCAACACCATATTCCTCTATGGTCTTGATTTAGGACTGATCACGGTCTAAGACCGTGGGACTGATATAGAATAAGTCATGATACCAAACTGACACTATTTTCCTCCATGTGCAAACAAAAGTTTTCTAAAAAACAAAAGACTTCACACGTTCAGAACAATTTTTATAGATTTTTTAAGAAGGGCCTGGAAGTATTTAAGTATCATATACGTGTATATGTTTTGAGATATATTTACAAACGCAAACTATCTTTTTTGTTTGTAGACTGAATCAGCTTACTGAAGAATATTTGTACGCTAGAGAAACATAATGGTGAGTAATTGAGTCTCGTATTTGTGTAGGTATCAGTATCGAATATAAGGTCTCAGCATGAAGGATGAAGCATGCCAATTCCTGCTGACAGCAAAACTGGTTGTTTTAACACTTTAAAAGATACAGTTCAGAGAGTATTACAATTTATAGATTCCATAAATTACAATTTATTTTGTCTTACAAAATTTGTTGGGCTGCTTTTATTCCAAGTCATTAAAGGCGCAGTCTACCACAATTTTCATCATCATTATTTTATTTTTTATTTGTACCAGATATTTTTTTTTCTTATTTTAGACACAAAATGTGACTAAATTTGGCTCTTATGAAATTTTTTCATCTCTCATAGTTTTCGCGTAATGGCTTGTTAAAGTCATATTTTTCATGTTTCCGTTTTAACGACTACACTAAAATCCAACTGATATACCAAACTAAAAAAAAATCACAGTTGATAAAGACATTGCAAGCTACAGTGACATGCTCATAAAATTAAAAAATAAAAATTATTTGTATTTAAAAAAATATTGAATTTTTTAAATTTTAATTTTCAGTTTTAAAATTTTTTTAAAATTCAAATAATTTTTATTCTTTAATTTTATGAGCATGTCATTGTAGCCTGCAATGTCTTTATCAAATGTGATTTTTCAGTTTGGTATTTCAGTTGGTTTTAGTGTCGACTTAAAACGGAAACATGCAAATTTAGACTTTAACAAAGCCATTACGCGAAAAATATAAGAGAGCAAAAAAATTTTCATTAGAACCAAATTTAATCACATTTTGTGTCTAAAATAAGAAAAAATTATTTGGTACGAATAAAAAATAAAACATGTCGGTGAAAATAGTGGTAGACCGCGCCCTTAACGTTATGCTGTGGAGTTATTGAAATATGCATTAATTCAATCAGCATGGTAATTCTTTGTAAATAATTTTGTAGCACAAAATCTGAACATTCCTTAAATATATTTAAACTAAACTTCTATAAGCATTCCAGTATGTCACTTTTACGACCAAATAATTTTCAGTTATTCATCCTTGCATAACTAATGTAAAAATAATAATGACTTTTCTTTGATGTACCGTACTGTATCTTTGACCAGAAAGTGTAATTCAGCATTCACCTAATTTAGTTCCATATGAATTTTTAAAGTTCCTGACAATATTGTGTTAGGCTGTTTGGGAACTAGTTTCGTTAATCGTTAAGTTGTAGTTATTAAGGTGCAATATAAAAAAATGTATTTTTTTTTTAACCCAAATGTGTAGTTGGTAGTAATCTAAGCTAGTTAGGCCTAGGTATCGTTTCAAAAGAAGCCCCAATTGACGATGGCCAAACGGGTGGCATTTAGCTGCAAGAGAACAACAACGTTTAGGGACAAAAATTTAAAAATCCGTTTGATGTATTGCAATGGAAAAATTCAGATACAACGGATGATATAGGATCTACAAGTGTTAAAACTGCTAAAATTAATTTTTGATATATGTATTGATTTGCGATAATTTTTTTTTTCGAAACCACTGCACAACGCCTTAAATGAATCTTCTTTTTCTGAGTGGGATGATTTTTTTAACCTAACATTTCCAACAAGACGGGGCCAGCCTACTTTATTATGCCGCCCGGCGTACAAGCCCTCCCCCTTCGTGCGCCCATATAGATGCAGCACTGGGCGTGACATGGAAGAAAATCACTTATTTATAACCATTTTAGTAAACTGCCGAAACTTGGAGGAACAGGAGACAGCGATGGTTATACTTTGATACAGGTTCGTTTTTGTTAAGGTTATTTATACCGTGAAAGTAGTTTGAAGGTTGCGCAAGTTCCAAAAAAAATACAATTTTATTTGTACGAAATTGTGTTAGTAATGCATATGTTACCTAATATTACTACATTATCCTTTTAAGGGCCTCGCCTACCACGCCCACGCAGTGTGTTCGTAAATACGTTTTACATTAAACTATTTCACATATGCCCATTGTGTCAATGTACGAAAAGAAAATACGCTTCAATCGATGACTTAAACAGTCGTTTCAAAGCATCTCGTCGACTAGAAAAAACATTTCGGAGACACTCAAAATGGCTAAAAGCAGCCTTTTCAACCTGTTCTATCTGAAAAACTACTCGAGGTTTTCGTGTGAAACCACTGAAAGTGTCAGTCAGGCGAGTGATCTACGATACCACTGCAGTATCTTGCTGTAAAGGCGATACCGCATCAGATGAGCCGGTCAACATCGCCCTTGGCGCCGTGCCTCACTCACACTATCACACGGCCAGTAGGCGAGCGCCTTAAGAACAACATTTTAGCTTGCGCAGTATTCCCGTAACTGCTTGTCGAAGTAAAAATTTGTACATTGCGGGAACTTAATCGCAGGGAAGTGTAACGAATATAATAAGAAAGACGGCAGAAACTTATTAATAGTAGTGACAGCATACTTACAGTACTGTGTATATAGTGTACTGTGCTGAAGAAATATATTGAATAAAGTGATTAGATATTTAAGTTTCAAGGTAGTGTAGGTGCGTGGAGAAGAACACCTGAACATACATATTAACAGAACACACAAAACAGTTGAAACATAATTATGAGTTCAGAAGCTATGTATTTTACCATCAGAAAAAAAAGTTTGATGTCATAAGAGGAAACTGACTGAAATTTAAAATTAAAACATTGCATTCAAAATCACACAGTTAAGAAATTCGTGTTCCAAAGTTAAAATGATTAATTACCAATAAAATAGTAGCACTCCAAATTATTAAAATTTATCCTCAGGGTTAAAACATCAGTTCAAATTAAACGTCTCAAACAGTTACTCGGCTGCTCAAATATAAAGACTAATTCTCCCAGGACTTCTGGTTACAGGTATATAGTTATCCTTTAAAAGAATGTCCAAATCAAGAAATAAACTGTTTAAGTTCTGGAAAAGTTCAACTTAATCATCATTACAACACTTATAAGCCGTTGAAAGTAGTTTGGCACCAAATTATTTGCAGTAAAATGCGAAATTTTTGGGTGACAAAGAAATATTATATTTTTCAATTAGCTGGCCAAAATTGCCTTTAACGGCGTCCTCTTCTTTCTTGATGTTCACTATTAAATTACTATTGTAGCTCCTATCGCTCGACCCTCTTCTTTCACGGTCGCGAGTCTACAATATTTACTAGCTTTTGGTGGCACTATCTCAAATCCTATTCTTAGGATGGGCCCAAATTTAAACGATTTCTTAGGGCGTAAAATTAATCAGTCACCATTCGTTTGAAGAAGCCACCAAAAAGTCCCTATAGATAACATGAGATTAAGGACTTCAAATTCATAATATCCAATCCTTAATTAAGATAGTGAAAACGTGTTATATATTGTAAGTAAATAAAAATATAGTGCAATTATTTAATGTACTAAATTACGTGGTGTGAAAGTATTGTGTGTGTAACCAGTGTTGTGACATATGCCTGAACATAGAACACCTTTACCCTTGTCAAGGTAAACTCTTAGTATAGTAATTACTAAACAAGATCACTTCGAAAGTAGATAAATTTATTGACTGAATAGTTAATAGTGCTAGTTATGGTGGTATTGAATGTAAAACTGAAGGTAATAAATAGGCTTGAACCAAATCTGGTAATCTACTAACACATCCTTTACAACATTAACTTATGAGGGATATGTTCTTGAATAGTAATAAATTAATCCAGATGATCATTGCTAATTAAATGAATTTAGGCCTTTGAAAATATATGTTTGAAGTTAACTTCTATGCTGGCGTTTGTTCTAACTGGTTTAAATTTCACCCTGATTACATAAGCTTCTTTGAAATAAATAATTATATTCCTGTTTATAACTCCAATTCTTTTGAGCGGTAGGCAAAATGATCTTAATATATATATTTATTTATATATATATATTTATTTATATATATATATATATATATATATATATATATATATATATTCTCAGGACTTCTGGACTTGGTAGCTTACAGTCATGATATTAACTTTTGGATGTTCTGACGAAAATTTATTGTTCTGATGTAGCGAGCAGAATAATAGGTACTCCTAAAGTATCGTAGAGGCAGAAAACATTACTGGTAATACTGATTTAACGACGTCATGCCAATCGACCAACATAGTTCGGCAATGGCGTCATGCCGAGGCGTCCCCGTCGTCGACCGCATTTCTTGCTCACTCAAAAGAAAAAAATTAGGCACAAATCAGTTCTTCTATAACAATAATTCGGCCTTCTATCCTCGTAACTTACTCTTGGCTTTCCAAATTTTGCCCTACATTTAGGATGGCGCTCGCTTTAAGAGCATAGAGCGAAATTGTGCAAAATGCGTCATGTTTCTACCGAAGCCAAGCCAAGAATTTCCTTCGAATTCCCCAAAAACTTTGACTATTCTCTATATCAACAATAAATAAGCCTATCCAGGCGTCTGGGTAAGAGATTAAAAGAATAAATCGCGATCCCCAACGAGGATACAAAACAAAAACGAAAACGGAAAATATACATTCAACTTAAAAAAAATTAAAAATAAAACTAAAATTATACGATAAAAATAAATAAAATAATTGAGGCATATAACTATCCCTAACTATCCAAAGAAAATTAACTGTAAAATAATATTACTCAACCAAATTAATAAAATATGGAATTAAGACAATCCAAAGAGCTAGTCATATGTAAAATGATTGTATACACATGAAGTTTGAAAACAAAGAAAATAAATATGCTATCATTCTGTAGCCAAATGCTACAATTATTACTCAAATATTAATAAAATAACAATCAGAAATTTAAAATTATTACATTTACTGTAATTACAACTCTGGATAAAACCATTTTATATTAATTAGTAACTCGTTCTCGGCATAGAATCGCCATATTGTCATATTAAATAGATTACGTCGGGCTTCAAAAAATACGGTAAAATATTACAAATACTCTAAAAACACATAATATAGCATAAAATTACGTTTTTAATGGTTAAAATACGTTTCTGTAACTTTAATAAAAATAAGTTAAATTATCCGTTAATGCATTTTACATAAAGCTCATAATTTCATATGCCATAGAAGAGCGAATGAATTATTGTTGTGAAATCGTTGACACTGAAATTAAATGTCACAGGCTGTATGCTTAGAGTTATCAAAACACAAATTTACATATATTTGTGTTTAAATATACGTATATATATATGTGTGTGTAGTGTATGTATGGACATTTACTAGTTTTTCAGAATTTTTTTAAAATTACTTTGTTTTCTTTATGTGTTGACATAAATTTTGATCCCCTTGCTCGATTGGGATCTTTACTGATATAATTTAGCTTAGAAGATGGATGATCATGGTATTATGCCTGGTGATACACAAGCACACAACAAAACGGAAACTTACTCCTGTCAGTGGCGAGGCGTGAGTTTAGAGGAGGGGAAGCAACTGGTGTAGGAAGAGCGGTACCCCTTAATAAAGCGGGGACCCTTCCCCTGGGAAAATTTTGATTTCTAGGTGCAAAATGGTGTTATTTTAACAGTTTTTTTTGTATCTTAACATTGAACATATCTCTGGTATAAATGTACTAATTTTATAGATAAAATCATTTCTGCCAAGAAAAAAAAAAGGAAGTGTCTAGTTAACCCACTCCCCGCGGCCAAGCTTACACCACTAACTTAACATTATTATGTGTAGGCTATGGCCGATAGTTAGCAATAAGTAAGTTGGAATTTACTTCGTAACTAAATAATGCTAGTATGTATGATTTGTGGACTGAGAATGAAAGAGAAGTTACATTTTTTTACTCAGTAACGAAAAAATACATTATTATAAGGGAGATAAATTATTTTCTAGCTTGAAGTGCTTAGCAACAATGTGAGACTAAATACAGATTAGTAGTCAACAATAAAACAGACGAATGCATACCAATTTACGAAAGCATGCAATCTTAAAACTAAAAGAGCATGCACAACACAAGACAGTGATGCAATGCAAACATGTACCAAAGTGCAACAAATACGTTGTAACTACTCACTGGACCATTTCGTTAAAATGGATGCAATTGTAATTTGCTGAGAGTTTATTCACATTTCAGAAATTATACATTTTTAAATTACTGAATTAAAAAAAAATTGCTAATTTTCAGAAATTGTTTAAAAATGCTAAAAACCAATTAAATACGGTTTTATACATGTCTTGCAGTTGCTCGTGACACTGTTTTTAGTGTGAATTATTTCATTTCAGTAAGTCAGTTTTTCTGTCTAGTATAAAACCGTTCTTTTCTGCAAATTCCGACTTTGACATGCAATTATACAAAAATTATGAAGGCTAAAAAATATTCATTGTAGTAAAAAATAGTCACAATGCATGTCTACAAAACAAATCGTATCGCATACAAATATAAAAATTATTAAAACATTTATTAATTTTTAACTAACTCCCCTTTACCCATTAATAGGTGATTTTTTTTCTCGGAAACAAAAACAACCAGTCATTTAAGTACAGGCTTTCTTACCTTTCATAGGTTGCAATTAAAATAAAAGGAGATTCTTACTAACATCTTGATGAAAAGTATTATGTTGTTACACATTACGATGACACAGCCCTTACTGTACAGAAAGATGTAGAAAGTCGATTTAAAAATACTACACTTATTATAGAAAACGGAAATATTTACGTATAGCCACGTGCGCGCGGATCTGTGTACAGCAGACCAGACAAAAAGCGGTCGATATCTACACCTTCGTACAAGTTCGGTGAGGCCATTCGGCTAGCCTCGTGTAGTAAGCAAGTGACTCGATTGCTTCAAGCCCTCGCTACAACTCGGGTCCGCTTGCACCACCGCTGAGCCATTCATCGGCCGCAATAGCCCTAGGGTCTGGAAGCAGAGGACACGACTGCTTCCATGGCCAAGCAGTTTCACTAGACAAGAGACACCGCTATCCTCGTAGCCAAATAAACCAAGCACTGCAGTGAAAATAAATGATGTTCTACTATAACATTTTATGTTATTTTATTATTTAGTAAGTGATGAGAATTATTAGGGAAGCAATGCTTCCATTGCTTCCATGGACGCTTCGCCCCTGACTCCTGTACATGTATACAGTATCTGCTTTTTTTGTTTCACTTTTGTTTTACTTTGAATCTGTTGCATTGCAATGAGGTATGTCTATAATATTCTGCTTATTTATTCACTCCCACTGACAGAATGGTACAACGACATTAAAAATTACAGACTGAATTAAGTTCGTGGAAACATATTGCAGCAAGGGACAGTACATAGTTGAAACTAATAATTTGTTATGCCTTTAGATTCTGAGCTACAATTAAAATAAAATCTAAGAAACTACTCTACAATGTCGAGTATGTGTGAGAACTGCTGAACTATTAAATCTAAATTCCAACCGACGAAAACAATTTCCATTTTAATTTTTTTTTATTGTTGTGGCGTCAGGCATACGAAATTGTTACTTGTCCATCTTGGATGCCTGATGGGCCAATTGGCATTGTTTTGCCTTGTTACACAAGTACATCAACACCATGGCCTGTACAATACGAATGACTTTGGCTCTAGGTTTTCCTATGTCTTACCATCGACACAGACTTATCGGCACTGTGCTGGAACATCACTTCACTATTCCCAAGGATGGACATAGAACATTTTCGTCAATTGCTCACAAACTCTCGTCACCTTACCTATGAAAACTGACTGTCTAAAATATTTTTAGTAATTAACAATTTTTTAAAATTTACGATGACTTTATACTCGCGAAATACGAGATTTCCTAAATATAACACGGTAACATTTAATCGCAAATTTCACAATTGTTAGTTGTATACGTAAATCATCAGTTAGTACAATTGAGGCAACGAATATCATTGAAAACAAAATTATGGTACTTACAAGCACACTTAGAGTTCTAAGGTTTTATAAAAGTGTGTTATTCTGTCTCGGCTATATAACATAATAATTAAATGTATACTGTACATTACAGCGCAGTGCAGGATGAGCAGTTTGTGATTTGTTGCAGCGTGAGTGC
>PNEQ01113373.1:30504-49482 GCA_003012365.1 Medauroidea extradentata
TGGATGTCAGATAGGTAACGCCTGCTGGGAGTTGTACTGCCTGGAACACGGCATACAGCCAGATGGACAGATGCCGTCCGACAAGACCATCGGGGGTGGTGACGACAGCTTCACCACCTTCTTCAGCGAGACAGGCGCTGGCAAGCATGTTCCACGCACTGTCTTCGTTGACCTTGAACCCACCGTAGTCGGTTAGTACTTCACAACTGTCTCCTTCTAAGTGGCTTACTGAAGCTGGATATTAGGAATATGTCCAAACGACCTTCATCTAACTTAATATAAATATCTAACAAATACGTACCATACATAAAATATATTATGATGTATGTGTAAATGTTGTTTATTTATGCAAGTATTTATCTGTTATGCCAAGACGTTCATATGCATGCCTAGATGCTGCAAGTTTTGTTTTACATGGAGTACAAGTTAAAATAATGTTAAACGTTTAAGTCAATTAAAAAAATCAATTTATTTACAAATGAACATGTAGCATTTATTTCCTTTATTTTCAATTTTTTTTACATAGAACTGAGAGCACTCAGTGACATATAAAATACAGGATATTTTAGAGATTTCAGTTGACGAGCCTTGTATCTGTACCTACTATGTATGCTCATTGACTTATGTCGAATAAGACAGCCTATAGACATATGCTTCACCTTAGACCTAGTCCAGTATTCGAAAACTGTACTAAACTACGATTAAAAACACTGTATTTTATAATTTTAGCATTAAAATAATTCTCAAGTTATGATTGATCCCGACATTAACCTCACTTTATACTTTTTGCTGCACGGAAGAGTTTCTTTAGATCATTTTCTATTTTCATGTTTTTTTAGCTTCTGGAAGCATTGACATGCCAACAATTACACATTTTATGTAATAACCATAAAATCAGCTAAAGTAAACATGTTTACATTATATGTGAAGTCAGTTTGATACAGTAAAAAATTGCATGAACTTTAAGGGCCATACCTATGGTCGGCATTCGAAAGCTCTTTCACAGCCATTCCTGTAGCAATTTGTTTAATTATTACAGTCTATAAAGTTTTTTTTAAAAACACTGCTAGTTGAAGATATTTCTACCTGTAAATAGTAGTGATAGTAAAGTTCCCTACTATTTTCGATTGTTTTTGCTGACATTTTCAACCATCTGAAGGCATTCCACATGTTGCTAGGTTCATCAAATCTATGATTATTTTGCAGTGTGAAATACTTTACATCCGAATTCTCGACAGTTAGAAATATATTGGAAGACATCGTACTAAGTGAGTACTGTAAGCACTAAGTAATGTACGTGTGCAAAAGCTTCGCTTCTATAAAAAATTAAGAAACTTGTAAAAAAATAATCAAAATTGTTAGGGCCATAGTGCCCATATACCAAAGTACATGTATGATATACAAATCAAATTAATTCATAATACAGGAAATGCTAAATCAGCCCGACATCCGAAAACATGACAGCCTACAAGGTTAGTAGACCATTGGGTATTGACTAAGTTCGTTTTTAAACACTGAAACCGATGTGATCTTTAGATCAAGGCATCCAAGTGGGTAGTAAAGTTTATTCCTCCTGTATATATGTATTTTTTATAATAACTTACTATCAATAATAGTACTAATCTAATAGAGGAGGACATGAGTTCTCAATTCTCAAAATATCTTAAAAAGGCCAAAAAACCCGAACACACAAGGATTTTCATTCGGATTATGAATGGTTTACTGGAAAAACACAATCTTGAACAAGTTTACGTTGAATCCCAAAGGCAGATTAGGTGGCCACACGTGTCTGCTAGTGCATTTCAATAAATAATATTTAGTTTGTTGGATGGATCCATGATTGTTGTAGACGAGGTGAGGACAGGAACATACCGACAGTTGTTCCACCCAGAGCAGTTGATAACGGGCAAGGAAGATGCAGCCAACAACTATGCACGAGGTCACTACACCATCGGCAAGGAGATCATAGATCTGGTATTGGATCGTATCCGTAAGCTGGCCGACCAGTGCACCGGTCTGCAGGGCTTCCTCATCTTCAACTCCTTCGGAGGTGGCACCGGCTCCGGATTCACTGCTCTGCTCATAGAGCGTCTCGCAGTCGACTATGGCAAGAAGAGCAAACTGCAGTTTGCCGTCTACCCTGCACCTCAGGTCAGTAGCCTTTATCCATGCGCCCTGTCACATTTGTAGCATGCTGTGCCTTGACACTGCTCAGTGATAATGTGCCAACATAAAATTGTTGCTAGATCACACATAATAGACTTAGAAATGCCCTCAAATACAACAATACACAATGCGGTTAATTTTATTGTCATTGTTTCGATGCAGACATGAACCAAAGATTTTGTTTCACTAACTCTTAATATTAAAAATAGAGTATTTTAAAGTAATATTTTAGTTCTTTGAACTACACATGTTGATGTCATGATTAATATAGTGTATAAACATCAGACGAGAAGAAGGTAGTAACACTGGAAGGGTGAGTCACATTTATAGGAATTTCACGAAATATTCATGTATGGCACAGCAACCGTATTTTAAAAGTATATCTTTAACTTTGGAATATATAATAGTCGATATTTGAATCAGTCATTTGAGAAACAACAGTAGTCAATTGGGTTGTGAGTGTTATGAATTTGTACAGAGGTAAGAACACATATTATCAAACCATATTAAACGTAATTTGCGACTGTAGCATGGCACAGAACTATGAGTTTATTTGAGAAACACCATATTTCATTGACTATGTCTGTACAAAATTATAACATCCACAAGTCAATTTTCAACCATAATGACAAATGAGTAGTTAAAGGCTTGCTGCTACTGGTATTGTCTTCCAACTCGCCGTCCTGGCAATTGCGGACAATGTCACACAATGAGACATAAATGTAGATAAGAACAGCAGGACAGCACACCACCAGGCCGCACTGTATCACACTACCGAGGCACTCTAAGTATTTGCCACATTGTATTTAATCAAACTGGAGGAGCTCTTGTCAAGCAGAGGGTCAGCAGTATGTTTTGGTCCAGAAAAATCACATGTTTTCATTTAACTCTCTGGTATTTCCTTACAAGTTCGAATTCTGTATATCATTATTTAACTCCTAATAACAATTGTTTAAAAGTTCAAGAGAAATCCTCGTCTCACGCATTGACAGTGTTGTAGCATTAAGACTTTTTTTTACTCTAAAAACAGATGAATGTGTTCATATTAGATTGGTATATTTAAATATAATACTTACTTGAAACTATGCTTCTGTATTAAAATTTCATCATGCTTGTTAGATATATGATCTTCGTGCCTTAATTCAAAAAGGTTTTACAGTCTGCTGTAATTCTAAGAATACCACAAAAAACCACCTAAATTCGTAACGTGCAAAACAAGATGCATGCATCGGTCTTAAATTGAAACCACCAAAAATTATTAGGATCTCGTATGAAAATGATTAAAATTAAAACCTTGTATGCCAGGTTGGCAAGCTGTGAATACAGGCGATATGCTTTTCGTCGAGGATCGTACTCTGGCACTTATCACTATGCTGTTCTCACACATAAAATGTGGGAATTTGAAACCAGTACACACTCCTCTTGATTTTTATCACCAGTTAGTCTAGAAAAAGTAACAGTAGGTAAGTACATTTATTCGTTAGTGAGAGACAATATTCTTCACACGTAATGCTGAAAATTGTCAATCGATACTAACCTTTAGCACATCTTAAGAACACACATGAACATACTTCATATTAATTTTCTTTGGTGAGAAAGCATTATATGCAGTAGTGGCAAAGATATCTTATTGTTTCTGGTGTAACTGCTACACCTGTAAAACAAACGAATCATAAACATGTTTTCTAGGCGAATAAATACTGGCATCAGAAATTCTAACTTAGTTGTGAAAACCAAGGGGTTCAAGGCCAATGCTGACTGTCTATTTCAACGTATGACCAAACTGAACGGTGCCATATTATTGCTCATAAAATACAATGTCCTATACAAATTTTTTTTTGTTGAATAACATTTTTACCTCCATCTCCATTAAAGTACAAAATTCCCTAACTTCGCTTACAGTATCTCAGTATTCAATTTGGTCATGTAACAAAAGAACAGCATAGTAGTCCATTTCTATTGTAACATCTTTTGTGAAAACTCGCCTCATTAGTATTCAGCTTTCTAGGCTGCCTGCTAAAATAAAGTTATCTATACATATTGTGTTCCAAACTTGTCTTGGAAAGATGCATGTACTCTTTATGTAATTCGCAAGCTGATCGATGTCAAGTGATATGATGCATAATCCTTGTACAGCAAGATACTACTGAAGTTTATATTTTATCCATATTACGTAATATTTTTTAATGTTACTTTTGGTTGCTATGTGCATGCTTGAAAAAAAAACTGTCACTGTACAGATAGCGACAGCGATGGTGGAGCCCTACAACACAGTGCTGACCACACACGCCACAATCGAACACTCGGACTGCGCCTTCATGGTGGACAACGAGGCTATATACGACGTCTGCCGCCGTAACCTGGACATCGAGAGGCCAACCTACACCAACCTGAACCGCCTGATTAGTCAGGTGGTGTCCTCCATCACTGCCTCATTGCGCTTCGACGGCGCTCTGAACGTGGATCTGACCGAGTTCCAGACCAACCTGGTGCCGTACCCTCGCATCCACTTCCCCTTGGCTACGTACGCTCCCATTGTATCTGCCGAGAAGGCGTACCACGAGCAACTGACTGTGGCCGACATCACTAATGCATGCTTCGAGCCTGCCAATCAGTTGGTGAAGTGCGATCCACGTCACGGCAAGTACATGGCCTGCTGTGTGCTTTACCGCGGAGATGTCGTGCCCAAGGATGTGAATGCTGCCATCGCCACCATCAAGACTAAGAGAACCATCCAGTTTGTTGAGTGGTGCCCCACTGGCTTCAAGGTGAATATAACCTGGCACTACTTCTGTATTAGATGCGCTGAACTAAATAATATATATTTTAACTTATGGTAGTGAGAAGTGATTCAATGATCGTTACTTAACGTCAAATTACCAATTTTCAATGCGGAACTGTACAATAAGAAAAAATATGTTATATCTAAAATGCTTCGTAAAAGAAGCAGCGTAAGCTCTTAAGTTTGCTTGTTGATACTGTCAGAATTATTCTTACAACCTTTTCTGTAGAAGTAACAGTGATGTACTGAAGGTGAAAGATGTTATTTGTTCTTTCTATACAACAAACTGTTGTAGGAAATACTCTTAGTACAGACACCAAACTAGCATCGCACTGAAGATAGTAATTTTGAAAGCAGGTTAACTAAAAATTTACTTATATTTAGTTTGTAAGGTCGTTATCAGTTAGGAAAGTAAAATTCTGACAATCCTGTTCTAAGAAATTTTCCTTTGTAATCAGCTGTTATGACCAGTTGATTTCCGAGAAGACAGATATGTTGTAATTGTGTTTATATAATCATGGAAAGAGTACCATAAAGTGAGGATACTTTACATCCCCATGGGTAATTTTCACAATTAGACTTATTTCGTTATATGTTGGAATTCCAGAATGATAATCACTCTCAAGTATTGTTTACTATTAAAGCTGTGAATGGCAAAGTCTTCAACAATTAACGATTTTGCAAACCTTTACTTACAGCAAAAATATGTAGTGCAAATTCACCCCAAAATGAGGCAAAGTAACCGCTCTTCATGGTACTGTTCTTTTCTTAGAGAAAATTTAAATTGCTCCCCACTTAAGCCCTATTTTTCTGCTGTTGTCACATTACAAATCATAGGAAATAAAATTATAGAGCTGGGAAGTCGGTACATAATTATAAGCATAATAGGTAAATAAGAGACCCTGGCATCTCCGGTGATATCTGAGGTGTGTCTCACATGACAGTGACATGGCACGAAAACGTTACCCGGTGGACATCAGCCTGATATGCAGAACGAGCACTCAAAGAGCACACTGCTTCTTCTCAGGATCGTGCGGTTTTCGGCCACGCGTTATACTCTGTACCTTCCCCACTCGACGTTGTTGTACTAACATAAGAGTAACCGTGCTGCTCCCCACGTCCGAAGCAATATAATAAAGCACTCGTCAGGAGTATTGAGCACGTGGACTCCCTTATGCAAGATACACAGTGACACTGGGGAAATGAGCGGGTTGTGAGGGCACCGCGCCCTTACGGTCGAGAAGCCGCAATCCAATAATTCATTCACAGAAGGTTCAACGGGATTATTAACAAAAGAACACAGTACATAAGCATACAGAAACACAAGTGGTGGTGCAGTAAACATAGCCGGAACTTAACATATTCGGTGGTGGCGCTGTAAAAACAAAAATCTCGAGGGTATGGAAATTAATCAAAAGGTGAAGCTAAGCCCTTGGGCGTAATGAGTGACATGGGTTGGGGGCTATCTCCGGGCGATGCAAAAACTTACGTCTAAATGTTCCTTGACAAAGTTAACTATTGATACACTAAATGGTTGAAACAATGAATGAATTTGCCCAGAGCGACACGGAGTCATCAGCCTCGATCGTCACACTACATACCGCCAACTACTGGGACCTTCATGCGCATGCTGCACCGTCGTGCATAAGATCGGGAAGTGCCTGACAACACTTACAAGCACATTCAAAACAAACTGAGCAAGAGCCCAAATAAGGAGCCTTGCTATTTAGAGTCCCAAATTACCTTGAGGAAAACTTATGTTCAATTTGAGGCATTTTTCTATAATTATGTAGAAGCTTAATAACAAAACGAGTAATGAAAATATACTGATGAAGCAAACAATTACCAAATAAAAAAGATTCAGATATAATTACAGAAAGAAACAGCAGTCAAGTTGGCTGCGTGCGCGTCCATTCTCGCTGCCTTTCACAGGGGCGTTTCTAGTGTGATTGAGGTTAAATAAGATGAAACATAATTAAAGATACTTTAAGCGTAAACAAGTTTACCCCTGGCATTTCATTAATTACGCTATGTGGTAGCATGACCCTCGTTACCGCAATTTAACTGGAAGTACCAAAATGAGCAATGTTTGCAGAAAGTTTAATTACGCCATGCTTGGTTAAGGAGGCACATTTCTACCATGTAATGAGTGTTCCTGTGGGCTAAGCCGCACAGTGCGACCTGGGTGGGTCTGGACACCGCCGCCTCGTGGAAAACACGTCGCCTGGTGTGTTCCGATATGCGGAGATGATATGGCCGCCTCAGCCTGTTTCGTTCAAGCGGCGTGGTGCGCACAATGGGCTTCGGTATGAAAAGGGTATAGGAACGTTCTGCATAAAAATATTATATATATGTTTGTGTGCGTATGTGTGTGTGTTATAACGCTGTACTTTCACGTTAGCTTGCAATTCCTAAGTTCCTAAACCATGATTTTATTATTTACTGAATTACCAACTTTACAATTGTTTTCCTAAGGATCCTACTGTGAGCAGAGCAGAGAAATAAAAGTTTAGTTGGAAACATTTTTAATTTTCTCTTTCAAGAATAGTACTCTTTCACTGAAAATATAAACTAGATTACAACATAACTGTTTCCCAGAAAACAACTCATCATAACAGATGAGTACTATATATATATATATATATATATATATATATATATATTTCTTATAACAAAATTGTCAAAATCTTACTTTCCTAACTAATAAAGACATTACATGAGAAATTATAAATATATTTCTTGTCAATATGTTGGAAAATTTACTATATTAAGTGTCATCTCAGTTTGGTGTCTGTACCACCTGGATAGTTAATACAACAATTTGCTGTACAGACGGAGCAAAGAACATATTTCATTTACGAAACATCCCCGTTACTTCTTTAGAACAGTTTACAGGCAATTATTGAAAACAAATTTTCGACTTACTTTTATATATACCTACCCACGTGATATTAGTATAATCCACTCTGTATCATCCGGTGTTTAAAATTGAATATGATGCACACCAAATACATTTATATCAAGTCACTGTATGAAGTACTGCATTTGTATCGAGTTTGGCGAATTTCATGTAATCAAGAAAATATTTTAAAATAGCCACAGTGTTGATAATATAAAAAAAGTACATTATACACAAATAATTGGCTTCACTATCGTGATTTTGGACATGTTAATTGACTTTGGGACTACACAAAAAATAATTTTTTGCATATATTATGTAATTAGAAAGTGAACTTATTTTTTTTTTACCATGCACAAGAGACAGTTATTTTATTTTTCATACATTGATTTCGAAAGTTAGAGAAGTTAATTTTAATATATATTTCTATATTTATATTTAATTAGTTTTTAACAAAATGTAAGATGAATCGAATTGAAATGGATATTTCAAGAAGGGCCCAGTAGCAGACTGAATTATTTTTCATTTTCCAGGATAAACATAAAGATAATTTCGTACGAAAGTAGGTTAGGATTCACATTTGCGACTTTCACATTCTCTTTCCAGTGACAATGTCGCCAATGTGAATTTTACCATGGTTTGGAAATAAAAAACCTTTTATGCCTGTCCTGTTTTCTGCTGTTGGGCTATTCTTGAAATACCCTCTTCAATTACATTTCGAATGTAAAAATTAAATGTATTTTTGTTAGCTAGCTGTTTAAAATAACCATTTCTTGTTTAACAAATACAGCGACAGGCGTCGCCTACATTTGTTCAATAACCTCAAGGGGGCGGAAAATAATTAGTAGTGACATATACCGTATCAGTAGATGTCGAAAACACGTTTGGGAATACCGTCGCCGGTTTAGGTCTCGGCCGCTGCTTTTCTAGCACCTGAGATGATAACACTTATGTAGACCCTAATGTTTAAGTAAGAAAGCCGGTCTTAATAGTTCTTTGCTCGCAGGTTGGTATCAACTACCAGCCACCAACAGTGGTTCCTGGCGGAGACCTGGCCAAGGTGCAGCGTGCTGTCTGCATGTTGTCCAACACTACTGCCATCGCCGAGGCATGGTCGAAGATCAACCACAAGTACGACCTGATGTACGCCAAGCGTGCCTACGTTCACTGGTATGTAGGAGAGGGACTAGAGGAGGGTGAATTCAGTGAGGCACGTGAAGACCTGTCTGCCTTGGAGAAGGACTACGAGGAGGTGGGGAGGGACACTATGGACGATGAGAGAGAAGGAGAAGAACACTAACATCGCCTTTAGTACAACTTCATGTGATATCTAGCTTTAGTCCACTTGTAAGGAAATTTGTGTTATTTTTTGTTACTATTTTTGTTACCATTCATGTATATATGATGAAAATAAAGAAATTAATCTAAAATAATTTAAATTTTACTACCAGGCAGAAATGTTTAACTTGAGAAGTAACAATATGTGGTTAATAAAAAAAATCTACGAAATATCAGTATCATACAGCTGCTTAAAATCCAATATGATGATTTTGTTTAAATGAATACTTAACTGTCGTAATAAACATATACTAGTCGAAGAGTTGTACCAGTTATTACGCGGAGCCCATGAAACCCTGTTGCTATAAATAATGTTGATCCAGAAACTGAATTTCCAATAGTGAATGGTGCTTCTATATATTCATACGTTTTTAACCACGTAAAATATAATCCTGTAATGATTGTAATTGTTAATCTTTGTTTCTGTAAATATGAAAATTCCAGGAGAATGGAATAATTCCCTAGCTACGACATATGCATATCAGAACAAGAAATAAACATTCGTTATTTGAACTCGGTTAAAAAAAATCTAATAACATACGATATGCATATTTCACCTTGTCCAAGGTTTTAAAAATGTTCGCACAATTTCACTAATACTGTCTTGTAGTTTGCAATCACTCATTATGAGATGTAAACATTAAATTTTAAAGAGGAGACGTACCACATTTTATGTGGATCAAATTGTTTATATACTAGAATAATGCCTTACAACAAAGTGTTAAAGTTCAATTTTTGTTCGCAATCGTTATCACTGAAAGTAAGTAACATTTTTTAAAGATATCTTTATATCGAACATAGGCTAGACAAAGTTTTTAAAATTGCGCATGAATTTCAAGCAGCAGTATAAAATGCATTCCTCGCTCTGGTACAATTTATTACGGTATCGAGTTTATAGCCATGTTATTATTATTACAATACCTGGAATGCTATTTCATCAGAGCAAATAAAATAAAATGTCAAATTTTTATTAATCGAGTGTTTGACATAACTGCCGCACAGCGACATTCGCTGGAATAATAAATGAACATATTAATCGTGATAGATGCTACAATTTGTTTTATTACTGAACAGAGTGTATGGAAAGCATAAATATCGGAAACAAAAACCATAACAAGTAGCGCACTGGGTCCCTTGCTGTTCCTTGTTTACATAAATGACATATCTAAGCTTACTACGAAGAGAACAATTATGCTTTATGCGGATGATGCAGTTATATTTTATGATTCATGCAATAATATAGACACAGTGGCTCAGGATATGCAAAATGATCTGCTACTTATAGCGGAATACCTTCGAATTAACAAATTAACATTAAATGTAGACAAAACTAAATTCATTATTTTCCAAACACCTCAAAAACAAAAATACTTTAATAATAGCCTGATGATAAACAATAAGAATATCGGACAAACAACCCATATAAAGTATCTTGGTTTAATAATCGATCAGCACTTAAAATGGAAAAATCATATTGATGATGTGCTAAAGAAAATCCTACCAGCAATTGGGGCTCTTTATAGACTACTTGCATTACCTACACAGATAAAAAAAAAAAATATACAATGCCTTAATACACTGTCACCTAGATTATTTATCACTGATATGGGGTTCAACCTCAAACTACCTGCTCTCGCCGGTACAGGTAGCACAGAACAGAGCTCTCAAAATTGTCTATAACTTGCCACACAACCACCATTACTCAAGATGTGATGTTCTGCCAATTTATAGACTCCATAAACACAGCGTTTTGACTCATTTGCACACCTTCTCTGATATGTACTACGCAACGCACAGGAACAGACACAACATAAACACCAGGAACCAAAATAATCTCTACCTTCAAAATATAAACACCAATTATGGTAAAAAATCCGTTCTCTTTGAAGATTTTCAGTACTATAATGCACTTCCCTTGGAAATAAAAACAACACATTCAATCAAAAAATTCAAAAAGCAAACAAAAACATTAATACTAAACCACATTACTGATCATGATACCATCATCAAACATAGACATACTACATATGTTTGACCATGTCACATTATCTTATATTGCTTGTGGGTGATGGCACCTGTACATGCATATGGGTCTCACATGTATGATTATGCAAATGTTTACATCTGTGTGCATTTATGTAAGTGCATTTTTGTCTTGTATAGTTAAGGAATATATAATGAAGTCTATATGATAGTATCAAATTGTGACTCCTAATACGGTAAGTATTTTGCAGTAGATTCTAAGGATATTCTAAATTTTGGTGCAACAATTGTGGCTCTAAGAAAAAATGTGTAGGATAATTTGTATAACATGTACAACGTTGACATGTGAACGTTTTGGTGTTTTGCAGCTATAGAATTTTGTAGTGTTAGTTACCTTATCATGGCTGTTGTGTCATACTGAGCTCCTTTCTTCTTTTGGGTGAATGTATGTAAGTGCATCTGTCTTACTATTAGTACTACCAATTCTTTTCGATTATTTTGATGTTACAAAATTATAAACTTATTCTGTTTATATTCTACAAATTGCAACTGTCCGCATCTGCTTTCTATGTGAGTGATTAAGCACAAGGTCCCCACCTAGAGCAATGCCCAAGGGGATTGGTTATAATGTACACAAGAGTCTTATTGTATAATGTGCATTTCAAAAAATTTAAATAAAAAAATAAATAACCTGATCGCATGGCCTATATCTTAATTTATGACACTGTAAACATTTCTTTAAGGCCATTTGTGTACAGTTCTTACGATAACTATTTTTTTATAGTAGATATCACGATTTATAAGTGATGCTTTTGATGTTTAGAAAAAAGTTGGAAGAAATTGACAGCACATTAAAAAATTTAGGTATGATTTTCAAAATACAAAAGAAGAAACCAACTCGAAAATAAAACCTTGTAAGAGGAATTTGATGAAATGAACCAACATACAAGAAAAAACAATGTAGAAGTTCATGGTACTCCCGAACAAACTGACAAGGATGTCTATACCATAATTACGAAAGTAGCTGAAGCATTGAAGGCAGACATTCAATGTAACGACATCAATGTGGCACATCGAATACCATCCAGGAAAAGTGACATGCCAAAACCTATCATAGTGAGATTTGTGGATAGGTGGAAACGCAACCAACGTCTGATCGCAAAACGAATGAATAAAACTTTGACAACAAGAATTATGAAGATGGCATGGGTTAGACATTATACATAAATATATATAAACAATATAAACGAACATTTAACCAATAAATTGAAAGTATATTTACAAAACACCAAGGGATTTTAGGCGCATTCACTAGAACTACATATGGACGAATGACTAAGTGTTTGTGAAACGCGGAGACAACGAACGCCCAATTTGGGTAAAGGACGAGAAAATACTGAGGAATCTGGAAGAGTTAGGGAAACAACAGCAATAGTCACACAATTTTCCTATAGGCCGTTCGGAATAAAGTGAACACTAACTATTTAACCTTTGAAAAATATCACTAGCTGTTACTACATATAATTCAACATTACCGATAGTCACTTTACTGCTTGTATGGTTGGCAACGAAATAACACAACATAGTTCCGTGTTTATTCGTATTTAATTACAACAATACAGAAACAAAATCAACCGACAGCGATATAGTTGTATTTTATATAATTAATAAACTTCTTTTTATCAAACTATATATGTACCTATCGAATGAAAAATTTATCTTACACGTGCAAACATAAAGTGACGTGTCCCAGGAGGTTATACTTTTCCCGTCGTTAGCTGCTACACGCGGAAAGATACGAATTGGCTGGAAATAGATCTTAAACAGGGCTTTTTCGAGTGCTCACTTTATTCCAAACTGCCTATAGTAAGTTTAAAGGAGAAATTAAGGTGTGTTAATAGTCAATTCTGTAGTACTTATTTACAAGAAGATTCTTATGAGGTTTTGTCTGACATGAAAGTTTTGTATATGAACGTAAAAAAAATATAAACATGTTAGATTATATTGAAATTTTGCAATACATCCTTAGAAATGTTGATGTAGTTGTGCTATCTGAAATATGGTTGAAAAGTGGGGAAGAAAAATATTATGGTTAGAAAATTTCGAAGGAATACATGTAATAAGAGAGAAACAGGCTAAATCTGAAAATAAATATTTTAAAAATTCAATCATTTTTTTAACTACAAATCATTTTTATTCTTTATTTTTATGAGCATATCATTGTAGCCTGCAATGTCTTTATTCACTTTGATTTTTTTGAGATTGGTATATCAGTTGGTTTTAGTGTAGTGGTTAAAACGGAAACATGCAAAATATGACATTAACAAGCCATTGCGCGAAAACTATGAGAGATAAAAAAATTTCATAACAGCCCAATTTAGTCACATTTTGTTTCTAAAATAAGAAAAAAATATCTGGTACAAATAAAAAAAATGGTGACGAATATTTTGGTAGACTGTGCCCTTTAAGGATATGAAAATGTAGGCTTGCAGTGATATAGTAAATGAAAGTAAAGTGAGAATCAATTATAAACAGCTATCACATTACTTAAAACCTAATCATGATTCTGTAATATATAATAATGTCCCTATGGAATATGGTGACCTTGTAAGATTTGTGGAACAGGTAATCAGGAAATGTACTATGACAGAAACTAACTATAAAGGGATAAAAGGAAAATTAAAGCTAATAAAATTTTCCGCTCCATTCCTTCAACTTGTAAGAAGAAAAATTATTTACATACAAAAAAAAATTGAAACAAATTATTCACAGTTATGTTTTTAAAAATTATTATAAAAGGTGTAATAATCTGGTATATTACAAGATATTAAAAAAATTAATTTTATGTGAAGAAATTTGAAAAACTGTTATCAGGGCGGTCGGGCTGAAACTCCGCCCACTTTCCTCCCTCTTTTTTTTCAGTGTTTACATTATATAGATAAACATTTTATCAAAACGTTTTTTTTATCAATTTATGAATTACTTCCAGCAATCTTTATTTACTTTATAATGGAAACAATTGAAAAAGTGGGCGGAGTTTGAGCCCGACCTCTCTGATTTGCACAATACTCTCGGTAGCTTGGTGAACTCCGTTAGCTAGATAATCGTTGGTAAAAACCTGTAGTTTACTATATTGTCCTTTACACAGTCTTAGAATTACCCCTATAGCCGCGCTCCTTTACGATATTTGTTGTAATCGCATAACAGATGCCGAAAAGTGGAACTTTCCCTATCTATGATTACACCTATTCTCTGAGTCTCAGAGCATAGATGACAACTAGAGAGATGATTGCCTATCCCTTTCCATGCTGTGAAGTGATTCCTAGATCTAATCAGCTGTTGATGGGCACCGAGCGAAACAAGTTTCATAATTATTACTACATAGCGGTGAGCATATTGTATCTAAATATCACTCGCATTTAAAGAAGCATATGCAGAATGATTCGCTGCCGCATATTAACAGCATCCATCTATTCTCGTTCATTTTCGTGTAAAATAAGAGTTTGTTTACGTGAGCTGTTTACATTGTCGTGGCATTTTCGTTTTCCAGTAATTTAAAGAATGAATAAAACTAAATCTGTTGTGTATTAACTGTAAAACATTCAATAGTCAATAAATCTCATTTCTCATGGTCTTTACAAAGGGATATCGCAACATTAATTATTTGTAGCTGTTTTCGTATATTTTGCCTATCGCTAGATGTCGGTTTCAAAACAATGGCACCAAGCTATCTCTAGTTATCCATGCTCTAAGCTCTGAGTACGAGATTGAATGAAAAATTAAAACAGCTAGACTGCCATAGAATAAATAACTGAAATAATTTTCTTCCATGCACAAATAAAAGTGTTATAAAAACAAAAACTCGACACATTCCGTATATGTGAAACCTTTTTGTGTATACCGTACATTTATATATATTTTTTAAGGAGGGCCTAGAAGTAAAGTTTCATATACGTATACATGTTTTGATATATATTTACAAACGAAGCGAAACATTTTTTTGAATTCAGACTACATTAGCATATTGAAGAAAATCTGCACGTTAGAGAAACATAATGGTGAGTATATAAACTGTACACTTTTATGAGTATTACAATTTTTGTGTTTCATAAGTTACAATTCCATTCGTTTTATGAAATTTACTGACTTCTCTTCTATACCAAGTTATTAAATGCAGACTATTAACCCCAATTTGTCGAGTTACTGAAATATTCATTACGGTAATACAATAAGCGCAATGCTACTGTGTGTTTGGATTTGTAGCAGGAAATGTGAATATGCCGGAAATACAACGGCTGTATTACGAATATTTCGCTCCCAAAATTCCTGGCGTGTTTAATTCGTGCTCTTTATTTGAAACGCCACCACACACACACACACACACACACACACAAATATATATATATATATATATATATATATATATATATATATATATATATATATATATATAGGTCCCAAGAGTACGCATCGAGCATGCATTCACGCGTGCTTTCTACATGTACTCGCATTTAACTATTTGGAACAACACTTTCTGACGTCACTTCCGAGTGCGAGAACGTGGGCATGCATTTTTATCTATTCGGAACACAGCTTGTGTCAGTGTACTGGTGACAGGCTGGTACCTGGCGGTTATTATCAGAGCCAAGTATTACAAAATTGTTGGAAAACCTCCAAAGTTAATGTTGAAATAATTAAATTTCTTGGAAGTACCTAATATTTTATACCGTAATTTTGGAATTTAACATTCACCTAATTTAATTCCATATGAAGGTTACAAGTTCCTGGCGATATTATTTTTCTTCAGAACCTATTCGTCAAATCTTATGTTGTAGTTGTCAAGGTGGAATACTTAAGATTATTTCATAAATGTAAGTGGGTGGTACTAAGCTAACCTAAGTGAACTTAGGCTAACTGGCTGTCTGAAAATGAGTCATAGTTCGTAAATTAATTCCAGAATGACTAAAATTTTTGTTGAATGAAATTTGATGAGTTAATTTTAGTGCGATATAACATAGTTCAACAAAACAGTGCAGAAATTAAATTGTAAGATTGATAGAAATTTAAACATAGAAGTTTGAAAATAAATTCCAACAGCTACATTACCAGTGGGTTGAAAAAAATTAGGTTTATGAATTTATTAGAAACTGGTATTGAGGTGCACAGTAAACAGTTACTTTATTGACGGCAATTATAATCAAACCAGACAATTCTATGAACAATAATGGCACAGTCGACAGTATAATATAGACAAAGTTGAGATTACTAAGTGTTGTACAAGGTACGCCCTACAGTAATCTGCTAAGAACCAAGAATCCTGTACGAAGACTCAATGGTCAGTGTCGATAGTATAGTTAGATCAATAAATGAAAAGGACAGGCATAATTTTCCTCTAGTTTTCTCATTTTAAAAAAATTGTTATTATGGAACCAAATAGCCTACTTTAACAACGTATTTTATTTTAAATAATTCTTACAATGCTTGTAAACAATAAATAGCTTATTAGTATACCTGATGATTTACCGAGGCAACTCGACAATTTAAAAGGTAGATTTTCATATGCACCTTATAAAATACATGTCAACCTAAAATTATTATGTTAGTGTGATTTGAAATATGTACATTTTCCTATTATAGATAGAATTTTATCAAGCAAAATGTTGATATTGCGTAACATGTCATAGAACTATGTGAATAGGCCTACAGTACGCATGTGTATTTTAATTTATGTTTTCTGTCCTAGTAATCTTTACAACACTGCAATAGGCTACTTTAAAACAAAGTATAAAATATTTCGCAAATTCTGTACTGAAATCAGCACTCACACAATAGTATTTATTGTAAAACAACAGTTACCTTTACTGAAAAATTTTTTTAAGACAGGATTTATGTGTTCTATATACACACACACACACACACACACATATATATATATATGGCAATTGTTTTCCTCATTATTTATAAACAGAAAATTATTTATGAAGAGGACCCACGACATGTTAATATCTATGAAACATTCAAAAGTGAAATTGATTATACCAAAGACGTTATAAAATATGTAGACTGTTATGCTGCTCTTACATGTTACATGACTAAATTGAATGCTGGTGGAGATAGGGAGTTGTGTACTTTAGCAACGGTGGGGGGAAGGATTGGTTTTCAACAAAAAACGTTGGTATAGGACATTGCATGTTATAGACTGTAATATGGCAACGTTCAATTTAGTCTCACTTAGAGATAGACCGTTATCATTGGTCATATGTCCTTTGGATTATACAGGAATCTTTACGAAGCAGAGAAACAAACAGGATGTTTAACTGTGGAATATTCCTAATTTTATATTTTTACCAAATAAAGTTAAGTACCTTTGTTGTCATAACTAAAGACTGCATTAACCCACTATGGAAAGTTTTTAACATATACGTAATACTATTTACCGATACGGCCAAGTCTAAATTCACATGTTATAACAGCATTCACCCAACGAAAAAATTAAATTTCAATTATTTTCCCTTAAATAAGACATTGTCCTTCTGGTCGGTATGTCAAAAGTAATACAAATGTATAGATTAAACAACAATATATATATATAGTTATAAATGGGTTGAAATCAAGTAAGGCCCCTGTGAGAAGTGTTTACTTTGTAACGACTTATTATTATTTCTAGTGTTGACAGGCAGACCTAGCAATAACCAAACATGCTAGTTACGACTAACTGTCGAAATTTCAATTTGTAGGTCTTCAAGTCCGCGAAATAATAATATAAAATCACACACGTACATATATTTAAAAATTATAGCAACAAATTTTCTTTACATGTTTTGAATTGTGGTAATATTAGGAATGCAAAGTTTATTCACTTTACATTCACCATCCGAGTCACATTGCCAAATTAATGCCCCAAAATATGATCACAATACTAGGGAAAGTAATATTTTTTAATGATTTGTGTAGCGATATATACCTTAGCATCCATTTTTACAGTACATTACCTCTTTACACAAATACTGCACTAAACTTTAAGCTCAGTGGGTGATTTTGACTATGACTTAAATTGAATCATGGGATTGATTTTTAAACACTGGAATAAATTTACTAATTAAACTTCAACATTAGTTTGAATAAATAATAAACATAATATATTCTGGACGAGGTAAATTATCTAACTAATGAAGTAAGGTGATTCGTAAATGTAAAATACAAAATGTTGTTCATACGCGAACATTGATTTCAAAGACGGAATTAATAATTTTTCTAATTTGTTTAACATTGACATAAAAAAAGACATGAAAATTAAAATGCAAGAACAAGATTAAAGCCTAAAGATACAAATTTACTATCATTTTCTAAGTCCAGTAAATACAACAACAATTGTAGGTACAAGACATGGGTATAGGGACTAGGGCAGAATTAAGAGTAGAAAAATGAGGAGGATTGAAGGGAGTGGCCCAGCAATGAATTAATATACATGAAACATATTTCTAATATACTATTTAAAAATCGTTAGAGATAATTCTTGCTAAAACCATTTAAGATACTCTGTTATGTTAGTACATTGTAGTATGAGCGGTGTGTAATGTGTTGCAGCGTGAGTGTATATCGATACACATTGGCCAAGCTGGATGTCAGATAGGTAACGCCTGCTGGGAGTTGTACTGCCTGGAACACGGCATACAGCCAGATGGACAGATGCCGTCCGACAAGACCATCGGGGGTGGTGACGACAGCTTCACCACCTTCTTCAGCGAGACAGGCGCTGGCAAGCATGTTCCACGCACTGTCTTCGTTGACCTTGAACCCACCGTAGTCG
>PNEQ01113374.1:0-49285 GCA_003012365.1 Medauroidea extradentata
GCAGCCAATGTTGGAATCATGATGTCACGGGCAGACGAAAATAAGTGACAGTCGAAAAAAATGTGACGTCACAAGCAGACGACGTAAACAAACATGGCGGCTGCGTAGCAGATGACGTAAAACAAGTGAGAGTCGAAAAAAAACAAATTTGAAAATCAAAAGTCAAATTTGGAAAATACAAAAACAACATGGCGGATGTTACGTCATCCAAGATGGCGGACGTTACGTAATTCAAGATGGCGGACAGTGACGTAATCCAAGATGGAGGACTGTGACGTCACGGCAGCCATGTTGATTGCGTCATCAGCTGCTCCTCTGCTCCTCAGCCAGGAGCCAGTGCGCCCGCAGCCCCTTTTTCCTACTACTGTGTCTGTTGTCTACCCTCACGGCGTTGTAACATCGTTCCTAGATTTTGAATCACGTTATTCTCGAAAACAGTTTACCGAAGCGAGTTTGCAAAAGACTAACTGTTGTCTTCATTTGGCCGTGATGAACTTTCATGAACTCCGAATGTTTTATTAATCTTAATATCATAATTTTACGCGAGAAAATAATGTGACAAACACTACATGAGATAATCAGTGCATGTACTATTAAAATAAGCTAGAACTGTCAAATTTAGAATTGTGTTGGTGATGTAATCTTATCTTGTTTTTCATATACATACACACATATAAGTATACATATGTATATGGACTAAGTGTATATATATATATATATATATATATATATATATATATATATATATATATATATATATATATATATCAGTGTTCGTGTGTGTATAAACTTACAATAACAGCTAAAAGTAAGCAAAACATAAAATAAATCAATTGGAAATATGATATGAAATATGTGATTTGCAATTAAATTTTTACTCACTATAGGCACGTGAACAAATATGAATACCGTACATTTTTTCCGTGTGTTTTTATGAGAGAAATTGAAAACAACTACTTACGTCACTTCTTGGGAAGCTCGAAAAGCTAAACTTGTTTGTTCACCAATCATCATTTTACTTATGCTATCTGGGAGAGTGGAACATTACAAACATGACTACCACTGTGTGCTTGTCATTTATGGATCGCGGTTGGCACAGCGACCAAGGCGAACCTGGGTTTTTGGATCTTGGAATCGTGTGGGACGATGCCGTTTGTCCTCGGAGTTTCTCAATATCTTTTGTGTTTTCCGCCCCTTAATTCCGGTACTGCTACATAATTACACTATTTCACTCCTCACAAAGGCCGCAAGCCTTGCCGTTAAGAGCTGACCAAAATATCTTCTGGTCTATCAAGACGTCTGACAAAGCGAACACTGAAACAGTGATCGATGACAGAGTGTAGCGGCTGTTGTTGGCACAGCCATTTGTAATGTTACTACTATATGCAAGGTTACTATTGAGAGTGCTGTCAACACCACTACTGCTGAAGTCATCCTGTTGCCATCCATCGCTTGCCTCTTCAACTGAAACTTTATTTGCTGCTGGCGCAGGGCGAGGGAGATAGTCTAAACCAGAGGGAGGCAACTTGTATTGAAATTGAGGGTTAACACGTATGTATATATGTATACACACACACCCTTTTTTTATTATTTGTTGCCGTGGTACCGATAATAACCACTAGCATGTTAGGTACACACATTTTAATGGCTACGTTATTTGTATGAAAATAAATCTTAATTTTTTTATAAAATAGTTTAATATGAACTACATTTTTTAAACTAAGCAAAATTTCCTTGGTATTTCCCCAGTTTATTTACTATTAGAAACTATTGGTTTCAATATTCGTTGTGAAGAAAATTTTGTTGAGTTTTGAGTTCCCATACTTTGGTTTTATCTAGTAGCATACTGTATATTAGTTTAAACTTTTCACGACAGCGTTTTTATGCATATTTACGTTTGTAATGCAGGGAAACATTGTTAAAATGACAGCAAAAAATGTCAAGCATTAAGTGTACAGTACACGCTCGTTAGTTAATATTTTGCCGTGTTTCCAAGAATGTCGCTGCTGTCGCCATACTGCGTACGTCAGCTTTCCATGGCGCACATACAACATTAAAGGTGTAATACTTTCAGAATTTTTTACGCTCGCTACTGTAAAATAAGATAGTATATTCGTCGGAGATAAAAACTGTCGGGTGGGAGCATCCAAGGGGAAATATGATTAAGATGATGCAACTTTTAGTGATACGGATGGGATATGGGAGTAATATACAGGTGTGCTTAAAATGGTTACTTGCAAATAGTTAACTATGTTTTCTCACGATCGCAAGATGTAGTAAATGTACTGCATTATATTTTTGATAACAATTTATCTTATATATTATGTATATGGATTTTTATTTTTTCTTATTCTAGTATAAACGCGGATTTGTGTAGTTCTTTAATTATATATATGTTGTTAGGAAGTCGAGCGCTGGCTACTTCATAGCCCCAGCATAAACAAGTATGGTAATTAACATGAGAATTTATATTCGGTGTAGCTCAGTCACTTATCAAGTTGTCACATTGATATCAGGAGAGTACTGCTCCTGCAAATAAAATGTTGAAAATATTGACATGTTTGAACATGCTTTTTTAAGGGTTTTATAGCAATTCATAGTAATTCGCTCACAATTTTCAGGGTGTTGTAAAAATGACCACAAAACCACATATTAATGTGTGAGATGAACAAAATCTGTGGTGACATATGTGTAGAGTTCACTTACTGAGACATTTATTATAATAAAGTAACATAGCGTTGCTCTCGCAAGGACTAAAGACATGAACCTTAAACGCTATAATTTTTGTAAACTATTCCTCGTCAAAGTAAATAGAAATTATAAATGACGCTTTATTACCAAATTAACGTTAATGGAGGTGCAAGCCAATAGAAATCGAGTTTAAAAATAGTAATTTGATAAAATACAGCCTATGTTAAGTTGTGTGGTTAAATTAAATAAAATCTTGTTTATACTATTTTTTTGCGAATATTATTTTTCAAACTCTAAAATGGAGCCAGTACCTTAAACCCGTCAAAAGTCGGTTTAGTAGCTATATTTATTAATACTTTTGGTTTGGAAAAATTAGACTATATAGAAAACAAAAAATTTTCAAACTAATGTACGTGACTGTTTTACGATACCTGCTCCTTTCTAGGATTTAAAAATAATAATAGAAAAAAGAACGGCATTTCTAAGTAGGCCTACCCGTGACCTTAAGATTTACTAAGATCATCAACATGTAAAGAAATCACCCTTCATACATCTCCCCTTTAATGAAATTATTAGGGGTTGCCACCCTCTTACTGCATCCAGTAACTTCGCAGTTAGTTTTATATGAAACAAAAAGGTTCATTTTGTTCCTAACGCCTAGAACAAACTGTTTACAAAACACATTGCACACAATATTGATGCTGTGATATAGGCCATTCGGAATAAAGTGAACACTAAAGATTAAACCTTTGAAAAAAATCACTAGCCGTTACTTCATATAAGTCAACATTAACAACAGTTACATTATTGTTTGTATGGTTGGTAGCGAATAACTGCATCTAGTTCCGTGTATTTTCTTATTTGAATACAGCAGTAGTGAAACAACATCAAATGCAAACGATGTCTCTGTATTTAATATACTTAAAAATATTTAAGTTCTTACCGACATACCTACTGACTGTATAGTTTTATTTAATTAGCGGCATAACAAAGCAACGCAACCGAGTCGATTATCGTTGGCACATGCCGCTAACTCTTCGCGCCACCGAGGTAGTATAAAATGTCACCGACAGATGGCACCAGAGTTAGGTTTTCGCCGCTTGGAAGCGAATTGCGTCATTCAGTTTGTTTGTCCGTTATGTAATGAATATCGGTTTCTGATAAACACATATTAAAGTATTAGAAGTGACTGTTTATAAATATCATTGGTAAATTATGTGAAGTCATTAGTAATGTTTTATGATCGCCAGCCTGAGTATCTGGAAATAGAAACAGCAATTTTTTCCGTTTCACACATTAAGAAAATACGTTGTTTATTGTTTCTCTTTACGTGCGTCGTCGTTCATTGCAGTATGCTGAACGGAACTTGAATTCTTGAGTTGCGTGTGTCGTGTGTGTTTTTAGTGGCGGTTTTAATTTAAAAGTTCGAATATACTGTGCATGCATTTACGAGATTCGTAACGGTAATAGCGCTGTTAGAGTACACGCAGAGAAACCAGTGTTATAAGACGTTTACTCGCAGGTATTTATAACTAAGATTACTACTGAGTATAGCATATATTCAACACCGGTGCATTTAATGAGTACATATTGTAGCTAAAATTTATTGGAGCACTGTAACGTAAATGTAAACGTTGTACAAGCCTATGTAAATAAAAGCACGTGGTAATGTTGATGTTTACATGCAGCGGAAAGATATAAACTGATAGAAAATAGAAATTAATCAGGGCTTTTTTGAGTGCTCACTTTATTCCGAATCACCTATAGTAATGAAATACTTGATCTGCCGGTAAAATTTTGCTACTTTCCCCTAATATTATATGTTATGCTGAACTGTGTTAAATATATTTTAGTTCCTGAATGGACACTCGTTACTTTGAAATTTAACACAAAAAATGAAAGTTTTTGAATTTAGGAATTATTTTTCTTATCCACCCTTTTTCAAAAAACATTTTAAACTTTAATGGTTCTCTCATTGATATAAGGTATAATGCGATTTAAGCTTTACATGATAATGTTAAGTATACGACTCAAGTAACGTTCCGTATATACATTGTTTATTTACGCCTCTGTAAACTTTAACGGCCATTTGATGCAAATGTAATGTTGAAGAGACAATCCAGAAGAGCTTTTATTTGAATGTGCTTCTCGTGTTTCGCTGGAGCGGGGGCGCGGGCATAACTTCTAAGAATCGCTTTGCGCGCGGCGGGCGGACATTACCGCGACGTTACCTAAAACTGCTCTGCGGCAACCCAAAACTCTTCCATCGCGGAGCCGGCGATTATTTCTTCACGACCAACCCGGGTGCTTGGGAGCTGGCGTTGTCGCGGGGAATTTTTACTCGAGCTTTCTTTAACCCCTCTCCTCTTCCCGCTCATTATTTTTCTCATTGTTCTCTGTCCTCTCTTTACTGCAGCTTCCTCTGCCTGCCATTTCGGCCCTTCTTCACGCCGGGCGCCGAGTTATAAGACGCTAGACGTCGTTAGCGCCGGGACGTTAAGAGAGCAGCGGGCGCCCTTTGCTTTCCCTCCCTCCACTAGGGTTTCATCCCCCTTCGCTGACACCAAGCGACCCCCGCGCCCTTAATTCTGGCGCAACCCCTCTCTTGACACATCTTCAGACCTCAGTCATCAGACCTACCCTCCCTCGGGATAAAAAGTACGATCCTCGGAGCTACCATTATCCCTGTGTTCTCACAGAAACTAAACGTACGTGAATAAAGTTCCATCACACGTGAAGTATTAAGAATTAGTTTCCGAGTTTACTTAAAACAAATATCGTTGACTTTGCATTTTTCTACTCCTAACGTCAGTCATTAAAAGTTCGTCTGCTAGAAGTAATTAAGCAATTTATATTTAGAACCCAGTTTCTTTTTGACTGATTCAGAATTCAAAATAAAAAATATCTTTTTATAATGGATATTAGAAAAATACCATGAATCGAAAGGTTTACGGGGGTTTGTACCACATTCGTATCATGAAAACACGTAAAATATAAGCAGTAATATAGTAAATTTCAGTAATATGTAATTTTTCTGTTAGTTCCAATGATTATGTCTAATACGTACACGTCCGCTCTGTCAAAATGATAAAATATTTCCTTTTCCAAATGTTAGGGAAGCTAATTAAACATATATTTACGAAAAAAATTGTCGATAAGAGTGAAGGGATTATTCATTACATTTAATCCATGAAAAGTATTTTTTTTTGTAATGTAACAAACGTAAACCTGTTGGAGTACGACTCTCTGACCTCAATCAGTACACCACCTGCAGACTAAGCTACAAAACACTAAAACTAAATACGGCATATATTTAACCAAGAAACTTATTTTTGAAAATTAAAATGAAATATTAATACAAGCAAGTATTTTTTATCGAAGTGCATTTACGTGCTTTGTACATATTCAATACAAGGTACATGTCGAAAATACCCTTATACACACACGCATATATATATATATATATATAATATAGTGTTTTGTGTTACCATTTTGGACGAAACATTCATAGCAGGTTTCTTAGACAAACAATCAAAACTCCTGGTGGAGACATTGAAAAATGATAGCGCCATAGCAACAAATTGGTTAAGTTACATCGTACCAGCCAGACAGTGAGACAAACCCCTAATTTTTTATAATGATACATAATATGTTCCCAGATTCTGAAAATCTGATGTGTACCAAGCAGTCTGCACGCCTATCAACGCTGCATTCTGAACTCTGAAACTAATCCAACTACAATTCCTATTTTTTTTCAGCGTGAAACATTTCTGAATTAATGAAAGTTTTGCTACAATTGTTCCTTAATTTGGCACGGAAGTGAGAGAAAACTTTCTTCACGTTTTAGGTCGAAGAACATTGTATAATACGTATAGGTTTAAATTAGCATTCTTTTGCAGCGTAGGGACGCTGTAGGTCTTGTGAAACAGATTGTGATAAAGTAAGCAAAGAACACTTTTTTTTTAACTAATGTCTAACCACAACACCGTTAATCGTATTCGGCGCGCTGAAAGCGCTTTGAAAGCGCCGTGACAAAAACTAAATGGCTCCCTAGAAAGGTTTCGTTTGTGGATGTGAGGCACAAAGTGGATGGAGCGCTAAGGGTGCTGCTAACAGGCCTATGTTACGCAGAACCAACTCAACGCACAAGCTACTCTGCTGACGTACATTCTTTACTATTATTCCGAGTCTTTAATTGGTGACCATATAATTTTGTTTGTGGGACTGATTGCGTAAATTATGATACGGTTTATGTACTCTTTGTTTTACGAATATGATTGGTATTTTCATAAACTGGGACGACTGAAAAATTATATTTTTAGCCATTTTAAGGTGCCCGAAAATAATGTCCGTAGTAATCGAATTTTTAAACGTTAAGGGACGTAGTTTGAAGTATGTGTTCCTTTCGCATGAAAGTATCCTACCGTAGCACTTTTTAGCACATTTACTGAAACATATTGGCTTTAAAATTCCTTATGTGTTGCATCATCGCCCCGAGTTACCTTATACAAATTTAGTTTCTTTAAAAATGAACAATCACAACTCGCTTCAACACATTTCAAGTGCAGGTTTGGAGGCTGCTCAAGAAGTCAACAAACTAAACTATATACGAAACCTAACTCTCGTGTCGTGTGTTGGTAGGGGAGGTGGGAGGTTGAAAACACAGCCTCCTACAGACAATAAATTAACCGCGGGACTCGGCAGCACTTAACACACACACATCAACCCTGCCAGCTCTGTCTTTCCTCGCCGCCGTGCCGACCCTCTAACTCTGCGGTACAAATGATACACCCTTTTCTAATTCCCTGCGCCCTGGTCAATAATTACTGTTTAGGAAGCCGGCTTCATCTAGGCAAACCACCCGTCGTACCCTCTGCCAGCCAACCCTTGGTATTCTGAGTCACCGGATATTGGCGTGAGGGCTTCTGGCAACGGAGGGAGGACTGGGTCTGTCCCAGCCTTAGGACAAAATAGATCTATATCTGAACAGAACGGTGTGCTTTCATATCATGACACAGAAAGCATTACACGGTAGAAAAAAATTCGAACATTCATCGGGAAAAGCTTGTAAACTAATGTGAAAACATTTATTAGTCTAGGAACTACAAAAAATTTTCTAATTTCATTAAATTGGTCAAAATTTTCTACATACCATTAGAAAATAATAGGATATATTAGTGATGGGTCGAAGTTCGAAAACTCGAGCCGAGCCGAGTCGAGCTCGGCTAGTTCGACTCGACTCGAAATCCGAGCCAAAATTTACTTTTAGTTCGAACTCGGCTCGAAACTCGAGCCTACGTTTATCTTGGCTTGAAGATTTCACTTCAACACACACGTTTCAGCTCGTAGAAACTATAAAAATATGGATTATATTTTCACGGAAAATAGAAATACCGGTACTACGTTTGTTTACACTCGTACACATACGCACAACTGACAATCGATCTCTCGAAACGCGTTAGTTGTGCGCGCTGCACGTGGATCGATAACTGTAACCGCCACCGGTGACCTTGAACGAAGCATCTCGAATTCTCGATCTCGAATAGACAGGCACAGACCACAGCCGACCGAAGCACGAAGCAGATAGTCCGCGCTGGACAAAGAACTACTGCACGTGCAGCCCGGCACCGCTACCGGCTTAAGTACAAAATAAATATTCAATGTGGTAAAGGTAAGAAAAACATTTTTTTCTGAACTAATCTGTTCATAAAATGTATTTTTTTCTTCTGTAATTGGTACTTTTTTGTATAACACTTGTTCATCATAATACTCTGGATTTAAATAGGTAAGCCAAGAAAATCTCTAGTTGCATAATTTTTGTTACCTAAATGGCTCATTCTGTCCCAGCTTATTAAATTACATAGTGTAGAATAATATAAGATGAAATTGCATTTATTGTTCATATATGGAAGTTGGTTCCTAAAAGGCATAATAGAAGAAAATGTTGAGGAATTATTAAAATATGCTATTAAATAAAAAAAAAATTAATTTTAGGCTTGAACTCGGCTCGAAAATTAAGTGGCTCGGCTCGGCTTGATTTTTCCCCCTTCATTTCGGCTCGGCTCGACTCGGCTCGTTCGTATTTTTGTCAAGCTCGGCTCGGCTTGGCTCGAGGCTATAAAATTGAGGCTCGCCCATCCCTAGGATATATATTTTATGAGCCGAGTGTTTGACGGTCTATCACATTTTACAAAATATTTTGTACTTGTAACAAAAACGTTTTTGGAAACTGGTTCCCTTGGAAATGATTTTGTATCACTTCAGACAACTGTCGTAAAATGTACAAGAATTTATTTCTTAATACACAATTGTTATTTGTAAGTAAAAATAATTTTGGATTTGTATATTTCCAAGAATTTCATCTGAAGTTTACGATAATTTTTGTAAATTTTCAAGAATATATTTTGGTAACTAGCTTCCAAAGGAGTTCTTTTGTTGAAGTACAAGAAAAATATATTTTTCTGTAGGAGAAACGAACTGAAGTTAAACATGTTAGTGTAATAACTTAAAAGTAAAATATGTGTTATTAACCTTACTTCAATGGAAATATGATCTTCAAAGTTTATTATGCCGTATACCGTTATTTTTTTTACCTTAGCTTGCTTAAAAGTGCCTTTAGGCCATGCTTCTTGTTTCTACTGTTTTAGTGATAATTATATATTTTTAACTTAAACAAGAGCAGATATCAAAAACGCTCAAAACGTTTATTTTTTCAGCGAGAAGTAATTTTTTCAAAACAAATTAATTATATGGTTTCGACTGAAAAGGCAACTAACCAGAATTTCGTTAATTATACAATTAGCTAAAACCAAAGTATTCACAGCCTTGAAAAAAATCAACCAACATGGAGAAGACGATTTTAAACAAAACTGCCAAACAGCGTTTTGATATCTGCTCTCGTTTAGGCGTAAAAAAATTATTATAGTTAAAAATGTAGAAACATGTGAGCATGGTCTTAAGTTTGATGAATATGTAATTAATAAGTACACGTAACACTACTGTGGAAGTACCCTGCACGTTGTTCATGATTCTGTATGGGTGAAAGAACGTGCGTCTCACATCAGAGACGTTTGCTTCCAAGAATAAAGTTACCTAAGAGAAGCAGTTAGTACTTTATTCTTCATGAAACATTTTTGTAGGACAGCTCCAAAAAAATTGGACGAAGAAAAAGTTTTCTAGCATACGAATTTATTAAATACTTGATTTGAATTAAATGTCATTGTGTACAAGAACAATTTGGAAAGTCACTGACATAATATACCTTAAAATTTGCTGCGAAACTGTAACAAGCATAAACAATTAAACCGTAATTAGTATTTACGCATGGTGTCTAATTTTTTTTAAAAAATATAAAACAGTTCTTGTAGTAATTAACAGGCGAATACTTGATATTATATAAGTAAACAGCAACTCATTATGTCTTCTTATATTTTCGAAGCAAAATTGTATTGTTCATGATTTTATCAGAATAATACAATTCAATTTCTTCACTTTAAAATGGGTTTGTTGTTGGCTGAATAACAGTAAAGTCAATCGGGGAAAACTATATTGAAACATTGGTAAAATAGCTATACTTTAAAAGGAAAGTTTCCAAGGTTGTTATAGCTGCGTAATTTCCAAACCACTGCAAACTTGCGGGAACTATTATTTTTTATATCGTGGCTAACGAAATATTTGCTACTATTGCCAACGGAAATGAACTCACGAAATGTCTTTAACATGTTGTCGTAAATTTACTTTGCTCATTATTATTGCCTGAAGCAGGTTCAATATGCAAGATTTGTGCCAAAGAGACCCTGCTGCCCTGAACAGAACATCTCGTTCTTTAGCAAAAACCAATAACAAGGAATTATTTATGGATCAATTGCAGCAGCAAAGAATTGAAAGCCGGTTTGAAATGCGACTAATACGAAACAAAAATTATAAAATAAAATAACAATTGGAACCAAAGTGTACCTTCCGCCAAATTCTCAAAATAATTAATCTAAATAGTATTCCTCAGTTTGAAGTGCCGTAACATAGTTCAAACTTTTGATTCCTTAACAATATTTTTATAAAAAAAAACTGTGTATACTTTTTTATGAACTATGCCTATTCACGTGACTGCGCAGTAAAACTAATTTACTTAAATTTTTTTTTAGAAACTAGTTTCCAAACAATGTTTTTTTTTTCAATTTTACAGGAAAAACTTGGAAAATTACAAACTATGTCTGTAAATTTACATGTATTCTAGTATATTTGCGAACAATATTTGTAAATTTAAAAACTTAACTCTTATAAATATTACAAGTATCGTGTGACGTGACAAAATTTTAGGCCATAAGTTTCCCAAAAAAATTTTGTAATAAATACTAAATATTTTGTAAAATGTGACAGGCAGTCAAAGAAAATTTAGTTTCACAATAAACACTCCGCTCACAAAAACATATCCCACTACTTCCCCAGGTATTTGAAAAATGTTAACCAACAATATTTCCTTACACACACACGCATGCGCGCACACACACACATATATACATATATATGTAAATATAAGAAAAAATAATGTTGGTTCCACAAAATTATTTCTGAAGGCTTACGTTTTGTGGGGTTAAGTGACACCCTGGCTTCTCATTTCTATAGAAAGACCGTAAATTTTTAGCCTATAAAAGTCTGTAGACTGCAACAAATGCAATAACTTTATTGCTATCCAGAGTTAAAAATAATGTAAATAAGATTTGGTATTCTTACTCACAAATGTAAACATTTCAAACTAGAATTTTATAGTACCAACATATAAAATGTATGGTATTTGTTCACAAAAATGTTTACTACTTGTGACTAAATTACTGGTGCAGAGATATCTTCAGTCGTAATTAAAAATAACACAGAAAAAAAAATCATTTAGCAGTACGTACGAGACGATTGTGTTTACATATAGAGTAGATTTAATTAAAAATATGTCTGTGCCAGGTAGAAAGGTTTATCGTGTTTACTAACGCGAAAGCTATAGAGATAGAGCCAATCGCTAAGACAGACGCAGAACGGAGGAGTCTACCATTGCCCGTATTAAAGCACCACCACAACGTTCGCCAGGAGTGATTTCGGAAAGCCACGATGGTTTTGTACAGAACCGCAGTAGGTCTTGAATATGACTCTATGTTTTGCTGTTGTTCTACGTCGGTCGGTTTTCTGACTTAAGGGTGTTCAAGTGCGTTTAATATCAAAACTCCATATGTGTACGAAATAGTATTAGTTTTGTCAGGCGGTAATTTCGAGTAAAATTTCCTCTTACGAAACAATTTTATCTCGCATAATTTTCTCATAACGGTGCGTCAAAATCAAGATTAACATGTTGCACTGACAAGCAATTACTTGTGAAAACCAGTTGACTTACTCAAATTAAATAATTCACAGTGAAATAATATGACATGGGCTGCGTCACCTAAGAACTACTTTCGTTTTTTTTAAGTTGCTGAATTAACAAACTTTTCTTGTACTTTTGTAATTTTTTTAAGATTGAAAATGTTACGTCGTGGGTTTATAAACGCTAGGTTGCGTAGCCCGTAGCAAGTTATTTGACTGTGAGTTATTTCATTTGAGTTAATGAATTGCTTTCAGTATTTGCACGGCAGCGTAACATACAAATTTTAACTTTGACGCACCATTACGAGAAAACTATGCTAAAAATATTTCGTAAGAGGAAATTGGACTTACAAGTACCGTCTACCAAACTAACACTTTTTCATGAAAATGTAGCACTTGAACACCCTTAAACAGAGAATTGAGAAATGGTTACAGACATTACAATGTTTTTTTTTGTGTGAATAATAGAACAAAACTAGGAATAGGAAAAGCTGATGGTTAGGACACTGACTTGGAAAATATATCTCGTAACAGATGATATATAAGTACTGTTTACTGGCAAGATAGGAATAGGATGTAAAATAGTAAAAAAGGCAAAAAAAACCTTCAGAGCTTGGGCCCGAGTTTCTATTGCCGAAATTTATTTTTAACTGATAAATTAGCTAAACCATTTATATGTTGTTTGTGTTGAAAAATTACATTACATAGCAATACCAATTTTCGGCAAAGTTACACAGCAGTTTTACGATATCGGATCTTTTCTGAGTTTAAAAGAATAAATCTCTCGAAAACGATGAACTTTGACCCTTGTCCGTAAGGAAGAAGGGAGCAGTGAAACGAAAAGAATGGCGCAGAGCATGAAAAGTTGGAGCACTAGATTGTTAAGACCATCCCTATGGCAGGAAACTGTTTATTTAATAATACAGTCAGATGTACAACCATGGCTTGGATGAGTAACCTAGCAATATAAGGCATACAAGACGAGCAAACTACAGACACGGCAGAAATAGTCAGCTGCTGCCTGCGTCTTGCCAGCAAGTTGTGTCGCTGCTGCACGCACCTGCCTTAACGACGAACTGTAGTCGCTATGACAACTCCCCCAAGTTATCTGTCTTGCAGCTTGACAACATTCCCTATCACCCCGAGGACACTAATATATCATCCTGTTACCAGCTCGCGCGCCACCGACTGATCATGAAGCTGTGAGGGGAGGACAAGGCGCTAGACGCTCGCGGGATGCTGCGTCGATGGAAGGCAGGGGCTTCGTGTTTCCAAACCTGCCTGGGGCGGTTACGTTAAGTCACGAGGTTACCAGAGGTATATGTCGTTCGGGATAAAGTGAGCACTAAATATTTAACCTTTGAAAAATATCACTAACCGTCACTGCATTTAATTCAACATTAACAATAGTTATCGTGCGCCTGTATGTTTGGCAGCGAATTGGCGCTAGTAGTTCCGTGTATCTCCCTTTTTATATTCAACAATACTGAATTCAAATGAACTGAAATCGGCATATTTGTATTTTATATAATTAATAAACTTTTTTATTAAACTACATAGGTTCCTACCGACTGCACAGATTAAAGTACACGCTCAAACATTAGGTGATGTGTCCAGAGAGGTAAGACATATCCCGTAATTAGCTGTTATGCGCGCAAAGATACGAATTGGCTGGAAATACAAATTTATCAGGGCATTTTTGAGTGCTCACTTTATCCAGAACCGCCTATATGGCCATCATGCAACTTAAAGACGCTCGAGTGTAGTTTTTCCAATCGTTCAATAAGTCACGAGACCGTGAATTGCTTGCCGGCTTTTTAGACAATAACCTTGTGATCGATCTAACCTAGTCAGGGTGACTAAAATAAACTATCCAATACCAGGATGTCACTTAACATTACTATTTATGTACGGTTCTGGTACACATTCAGTGGGTTCGACTAAGGTTAACTTTATTATAGGCGAAGAAGCTCAATGACGTTAGTCCAACAAAGGAAAATTGCTGCCATTGTATCGCTGGAATAGGCAAGGGGGCTATACATCAATCTAAGGTTAACTATACAAAAGTTTGAAAGAAAACGTTTTTTTCTTATGGGAGAGTTAGGCACAGGGAAAACTTCTGCCGCTAGTTGAGCTGCATTCGCTATCCGGTCTAATAAAATGAAAACAGTAGTTTAATTTAATTTAACTAGACCAGGCAAAGAGCAAAGTTATTTAATTTAATCTTAAAGTGAAAACAAACTAATTTCGGCTGTTAAAATATCCTTTCCTTGTAACTTTAAATTCATGAAAGCACTATGATTGGTCAATTTAAACCTCTAACACCAGTGCAACAAGTGGCAGAAATTGTCCCCTACCAAACTTTTTACATAGATGTATCTAGCCTGTAGTAGAATTAAACTTTGTCAGGCGTCATTTCCGGTTTGAAAGCTTTCGTGAATGTAAAAAAATTTATATAATTTTTTAAATAAAAATGAGACGTTTTAACGACTTTGCTTCTCAGTAAAAAGTTTTAATCGAGTAATTTTTCTATCTACACCTGTAGTACGATTAACCTTAGTTCGACTGCCACGCGGAGCAGACTGTCACCAACCAGTTGTAGCAACCCTACAAAAAGTATCATGCGAGTGTTATTTACCCCATTTTTTAGTATTTTTTATACGTTTCACCAAACTAAAAATATAAACTCTTTATTTAAATTCACCTTTGAATTTTCATTACACAACGATAATATACCAACTGTTGCCTTGTTTTTAAATCAGAGAGTAATAATATAATTTGTATATGAACTCTCTCGCGTGAAAATTCAAATTTTTTACATCTGTGTTTGCAGTCCTGTGTACAGTTAGTTTCTACACAAACATATTCAGCTGAATGCCAAACTGCCCAGTATAATAATAAAACGTATTATCCCATTGAGAAACAGTCGTCTTAATGAAATTTTTCATAATATGAAAATTGGAACTCTGGCGTGAAAGTGACTAAAATATTATTACTGCGTAAGATGCATTTTACTGTATTAATTATTTTTAAAAAATTGCAAACTATCAACCAAAATTAACCACATAATACAGGACGATGCAACAATCCCTCTTCAATTTACGAAACTAAGGTTAATTCTATAACAGGTCGGACAGACCAGTGTTGGTACAGGGAAAATTTCTGACGCTTGAGCGCTGGTTTCGCTACGAGGTGTAAATTGACAAAACACAGTGCTTTCATGAATTTTCTTGAAGTTTATTTACTAAGCGCCAAAACGTTTATGCTTTTTAGTTTAAATTAATTAACGCTACCAAGCGTAGTTAAATTTAATTTCACTATAGTTTAATATTTTATTAGACCCGTTAGCTATTACATTGCACCTAGCGCAGAATGTATTCCTGCGCAAAACTCTCCCATGAGGAAACACGTTTTTTTTTTCAACGTAAAGTACAACTAACCTTATCAGTACTTATAATATTTATAATGATAGATTTTAAGTAAAGGCGTAAGCGCATAAATCCTGAACGATACCTAGTTAGCAAAACTGTTTAACTTACATTGAAGAAACCTTCCTTAAGGGTGCGATTCGCCTCAGTTTTCAACGTCAATGTTTTATTTTTTTTTATTTGTACCAGATTTTTTTCTCATTTTAGACATAAATTGTTATTAAATCTTCCTCTTAGAAAATTTGTGTGTCTCATAGATTTTGCGTAGTGAATCGTAAATGTCAAAGTTTGCACTTTGCTGTTTTATGTATGCCACTAAAACCAACTGACATACCAAATCGAAAAAATTCACAGTGTATAACAATGTTTTAGGCTATGATTTGACATTTATAAAAAAAATTTTTTTTTAAAAATAAAATGCTAAAATTTAAAACGAAAATTAAAATTTTTTTAATATACAAAAATATATTTTTTGTTATATGTGCCAAATTATAGCCTAAAACATTGTTATACACAGTGAATTTTTCGGTTTGGTATGTCAGTTGGTTTTAGTGGCGTACATAAAACCGTTAAGTGCAAATTTTAACGTTTACGACTCATTACGCAAAAACTATGAAAGATACACAAATTTACTAAGCGGAAGATTTAGTCACAATTTATATCTAAAATAAAAAAAAAATATCTGGTACTAATATTTAAAAAATGTTGAAAACTGATGTGAACCGTGCCCTTAATAAACGTTTTCTTTGAAAGTTTGCTGTAAGTAAAGCTATATTTTCATTATAACAATTAAATTAATTTTTTATGCATACAGATTGTGTTTAAAAAGTTTCACCTAGCAGTGGTTAGACCACTCGCCTCCCACCATGTCTGTCCGGGTTGATTTTCCGGCGAAGTCTAGCTTGATTCTTCACGGGTTGTAAACGTGAGATTTCACGAGGCTTCAGCACAGCAGTCTAACTGTCGGTGTGTGATTTCTTGCATTGGGTTAATTTTCCACACGATATTTTTATTTGCCATAAAGATTACTACTGAACTATTTAATGGCAGTACATTTTTCGTTGTCGTAGCTGAATACTTGAAACAAACATTTCGTATGTGGTAAAGCTACATTGCAATACTCCTTATTAACACAGAAAACATTTTATCTGCTGCAACAAAATTTGTTTAGTTGCAAGGAAAAATTTCCATAGAGTTGTACTACACAAAAATACTAATCGACTTGCTGAATTTTGTTGGATTTGGTGTAGTTTTGAATATCAATGGCTTGAATTATTAACTTCGAATATTGTTCTGAATATAACTTATCAGATAAGTAACCGAGAAATGTGTATTACGACCATCGGTTATCACATATCGGCAGACTGTTCATTGAATTACCCATCCGTTTTCTTCGGAATTGCAGAAATATTCATATTCGGAAAATCAAGTATAAAATGACGGTATGTAGCATTCCAAGGCACAGGCAAGTTATAGTAAGGATTAGTATGAAGGTTAACAATAATTATTTTAAATATCGCAATGCTGAGGTACACACATGGACTGTAACACTTTTGTACAAATTCGTAGCTACGCAGTAATTTTAAATGTTGTTTATTTTTAATGTATTCACTTGCAATAAAATGTTATGAATGAACGACGTTTAATTTATCGCGACCACGAATACTGATTACATTTTTAGTGTGTTTGCCATTAATTTAACTGAATATGAAGATAAACATAACGTTTATTTGCTAAGCACAGCATGAAACAAATCGTTGACAATAATTTAAAATCAGCTGAAAAGTTGAAAACTATTAGACAAAAACTTTAAAACGTTGAGCAGACAATATGTTGCTCACACGCAGAATATCTCACGTAAATTTCGCAAATAACTTAATTTTTTTTTCAAAATCATTATATTTAGTTTTAACTCTGGCGATTTAATTAAACATTTAGTGCTATCTGTTGGTGTATTTGAAAATATATTACTCTAATCGTACACTGCGTATTTAATATTTTTATTGTATGTTGCAGGTTCCTGGCTGCTCAGAGATACGAAAGGGATATCCGCCTTGATGGACTCCCCGACAGATGGCACCAAGGAGAAACCACTAGGTGGGCCGTTAGACTACCTATCGCTCAGATCCAAAAGCTCGGGTCTCAGAGTGAAGAGACTTGGATAATGGAAACGGACGAACCTGACGACAGACAGGGGAAAAAGGACACTCGACAAGGCCGCAAGGCTGTAAGGGTGCCATCCCCCTCCCTCGGTAGGTGTTCTGGTACAAGGAACATCCTGTACGTTCCTGTAGTACTCTGACGGTCAGGCTGGAAAACCCATACATGCCATGCAAAGCGACCAGATAGCCCCACAGTGAGGTTCTCTCTCGTGTCCGGTCTGGGTTGGAATCTTAGTATAGGTGATTGCCCACATATGCTCTGGGCAGACCCCTCCTCTGTGACAGGTCGAAGAGTTGGTTGCTAAAGTGCCCGGGAGCAGGCCCGGTGAGTCTCTCAGGGGTAAGATAGGCCCTGACTCAAGCCAAGAGGCGGCTGAGCTGAGGATCTCAGTCGGAGGTCAGAACAGTGGTCGAGTGAGTGGGTGAGAGATTTCGGTCAGCGCTTAACATCGAGATCTTTAGCGCTGGTGGGGGGTGACATTAGGTGACTATGGGACAGCGACCGAATGAATGGGCGGGGGAAACGTGACATCCTCGAGAAAACCCGCCGTACAGTGGCATCGTTCGGCACGATTCCCACATGCAAAAATCCGGGGACCGGCCCCGCTGGGAATCGAATGCGGATCGCCTTGGTGGGAGGCGAGAGGTGTGTCCTCTCGGCCACCGCGGCCCCAACAGTGGTCGAGATCCTGAGATGGGTGGCCTTAGGATTTCTCGCTAGCCTATGCTACTCCTTTGGTATGTGGTTGGAGGCGCAGGTTAGTGATCCACCACGGTGTTGGGCGGTTCCAACAGTCTGTTAGCTGAATCCCACTGTGTAGTAGAGAGTGATCTCTCCCCACGCCCGTGCGGGCCGGGCGCAGCTAAGGCCTTCGGGTCAAGGATGTTCCAGAGGGGAAAAAATCATAATTTTACATTCGAATGAAACAATGATGGTTTTGTAGTGGTTCCTTAGGAGTACGTTTTCCTCTTATAAAAATTATTTAGCTCGGCCAGTTTTCCCATAATGGCATTTCAAAGTCAAAATTTGCATGTTTTAGTTCGTGCACCCCACGAAAACCAATCACGTAATGAAACGAAAAAATTCGCACTAAACGTACATGTCACGGGCTATGGCTTTAAGTATATAAAAATCCAAAATACTTTTAAATTAAAAAAAATTCGTAAAAGTAGCAAAAATTTTTAAATTTCAGAAATTTTTTTAAAATACAAAACACTGTTTAAATGAGTTTTTATATACTTACAGCTCTTGCCCGGGACATGTATTTTCACTGTGAATTATTTTGTTTCATTATGATAATTAGTTTTCGGGGGGTGTATGAACTTAAAACACGCAAAATTTGACTTTTTAAATGCTTCTATGTTAAAACTGGCTGAGATATCTTTATTTTTTGTAAATGGAATATGTACTAACAAGTAATGCCTACAAAACAATCATTGTTTTATGCAAACATAAAATTATAATTTCACCCCACTTGAATACCTTTGAGAGGCGTCGTTAACAAACAAACAACGCATATGTATGTATATTGCAGGTATAGATTATAGCAGTGTTTGCCTTTCATCACGACAATGTGTATCAACTTAAGTGTCCCGGCTACCACACATTTCAAATGCGTCGCAGTGTGTTCGAAAATACGTTTTAATATGTGCCCGTTGTATCAAAGTACAAAAATACAACACACTTCGGAAAAGGACGAATTGTCACCGTAAAACGTAATGCTCATTAAAAACAATGGTATAAGCTCTCCAGCATAGCTGAAAACTTTCTTCTTAGACTGACGTACTTCAAAATATTCTAACAGGATGAACGCTAACCTCACATATAATCTCGCAAGGAACTTTTCTAAGACTGTCCAACAATTAAAATGTATGGTCGCCGCTTAAAGTCCCATGGTAAAAGTAGATTACCGGGAATATTGCACGCAAGTTCAGCGTTTGACTCGTTGAGGCGATGTGGCAGTTGATGCGCTCTTCAAAGTCGTCCTTATAGCACAATCACTTCCGAGCCTCTAGCTCACAGGTAGGTGCCAGCATAATTGATTAACTTAAGGGCTTGTTCCCGAGTTTTTTTTTCAGACTGGTGCCAATAACTCAAATATTTTTTAACCAAAAGTTTTGAAAAAAATTGAGGCAATGTGCAATCACACGATGCACAGTACTGTGGACGCGTTTTTAAAAAAAATAATGTACCATTTGCCAGCAAAAAAAATAATTTCCTTAATTTTTGCTTATTTTCACGACGAAAATGTGGTAATTTGGGTAATGAAATATAAAAAAACCGTTTAGTATAATTCTACAAAAAAATTCAGCTAAAAATTATAACATATAAGTGTCAAAACTGTGCAACGAAATTTTGATATGAGTATTAGGTAGCAATAAAAAAATTTTTTCGGAATCACTGCAAAACTCCGTAACAAGGCCTTAACAAATAAAACAGCATAAAATTGGAATATCGGTGAAGTTCACGACTTTTCTTTCTATTACTCCTACGTCTGCTTAACTTCACGAAACCTAAGAAGATACAATTTTCTAAACTGCATACGCTTAGCTAGGATGTTACTACCAATATTAGAAATATTAACCAAACACTATTGAAAAATATTTAAGAATATCTATCCGGTTGCTACTTATAGTTTGTAATACACAAGAGTTGTAATATAACCTGGAATTAGCGTATTGATATCGGGGTTGGTAAAAGTCCCTAAACATGTTATTCCGCGAATTTTCCTTTGCGGAAGGTAATAACATCAACATAAAATATCGATACGTCGATAAACCGACAATCTTGCTTGGCGTCACTGATTTCGGGAACCTGCTTCTATTTCCTGACTGTCGCGAAGTCCTACTTGCTACTCATCTCTGCGGCAAGTGAAAAGGAAGATGTTATTTCTCAAGGAGGGAACAGTATTTACACACGCACCTCTGGAGTTGAAAGCAGGCTGGAAGATGAAGCACGAGCACAGAGGGAGAGAGGGGTTGAGGAAAGGTTACGAGGAGAGAAGGGCTGGTGAGAGAATTTTTAACACAGTTTCCTGAACGGAAAGAACAGTGAGGAAGTTGGCAGCGACGTCTCTGAGTGCTTTGTGATGTTCGCTTCCTGGCGGCAGAGGCGGCGCGCTGGGGGTATAATGGGGTCAGAAAGCTCGCACGATCTCATTCTTCACGATATGTAACTGCTATTCTTCCTACTCTTCTCGCGTTTGTGGCGACAACTGTACTGCAACTTCGCAACAACGGATAATTTCACGTGGCACTGTCTCAGCTCTGTGTACTCACGAGGCTTTCTTCTATACAACTTCTCGCTTTTAGGTTATATTACATGAGCGATATCGGAGGTCACATGCTTTTAGTTACCAGGCCAATATTTCTACAATTACTTGCGTTGTTTGCAGAATCTTTAGATTTTTCGCAGTCATGACTGTGTTATCACTACTGAGATATGTGAGTTATTCACTTGGAATTCGACATTTGAGTACTGACATTATATTCAAATCTGCATGCAAAGACAAGCAGTTCAATTTCAATATACTATTGTTGAAAAGGAGAATTGGAAATTTATGTTCAGTATCCCTGACTGATGGTTGACGCCTGGAAAAAGTTTAACCATTTTGGGTACTGTATTTGTCCCGTGGGATACTGATATAGTCTATCATGGACTTTAATTACCTGCCAGTTCTTCTGACGTGGTTCTCTGATTTTATGGCGTAATGCCGTTTAATTTCCAGAGTTTTTTTTGTACGCTCACCATCTTTTCACCATTAGTCATTCATACCTGAAAACGTGGTTCCACAATTATAATGTACTGAATTGAAGTTTTTGATATGACAGTATTTAATGATTATAAAGGTCATCCGTTAGCGGAATGGACATCAGTAAGTGTGCAGCAACACGTGTTTTTTTTATTAATTTATGGAGTTAAAGAAGATTAACATCGAAGTAATAAGCCCAGGTGAAAATGGTTCCGGATTAAGTTAGCACTTTTTGAATCTTAGTAACATGTTAACCCTTTCATGTACCGTGTAGTTTACTGACCCTTTTTAATATTAACAAATCGTCTTAATTAATAATCAAATTGCATTTTATATTTTACTGTACGTAAATGTGGACGTCTGGGGAAACAATAAATTATACTTGATGATAAATCTTCTCGACAGGATATAACGCACGAATGTATTCATTTTATCACGCCAGTAAAACGAGTATTCATAAGCACCGCTAGGCAAAATTAGAATTAACTGCTCACGCACAATATTTTCGACTGCGCGTACACGAACACAGCAAATTATGGACTTGCATCAGCTTATATATATATAAAAAAGTTCACTCGCTTTCTACCAATGGCGTGACCTCTACTTCTTATGCGTGAGCATGTTTAATTACACCACAGCGTAAGCAGACGCAACGCGGTGAAAATTTTGCGCCGCACCCATATTATAGCGTTATTTAATTGGTATCTTGGCTTAAACAACAAAGAATAGGGCCATTTTACCATTCTCTTGAGTAGAATGACCTTTATACAGGTTTTCCGAAATTCATAGTACAAACTTCTAGAGCTAGTAGAGGGGACTGAGAAGATAATATTTTGAATAGGAAGTCATCTCCGAAAACGTGCCGTTTCCGCGCTACAGCCATTACAATGTGTCGGATGTGCCGGTATTGTTTTGCAACCGGATAGGTAGTATGACGTCATAAGACAACCATATCAAATTAGGTATGACGTAAGGTACAAAGTTAAGTGATGTTTGACTCATTACAGAAAAAAAGTCAAATTTATTTGGTAACAATACCGATGCAACAAAAATATTTGATTTATCACACTAACACTTGTATCAACAGTGAAAAAAACACATCTCTGTCTGTCTTCTGTGCTGGATATGCCCCATACGAAACTGCTCACTACAACAGAGGCTCGATGTGACGACCAGCAACATCGTTGCAGAAACTGTACCGACGAACCATGTTCCGGTACACTCGTTCCATCACATCAGGCGTGTCCCATTAATCTCTTGTGCAGCGACCAAAAATCGTTCCACAAGTTCTTCCTCGGTCTCGACAGGAATTCTGTACACCATAGTCTTCGTACCACACCACAGGAAATAGTCCAATGGCGCTAAGTTCAGCGATCGTGGGGGCCGTGCAATTGGACCACCCCGGCCTATCCATCTCTGCCCGAACCGTCGGTTCAGATATTCCCGAATGTCACGTGTAAAGTGCAGCGGTGCGCCATCGTGCTGAAACCACATTTCTTGACGGACATTCAATGGCACGTCATCCTAGAACAGGGGCAATATGTTCTGTAGGAAGATCAATTAAGCAGTATCCGGTAACGTGGTTGGAAGAAAGTACAGCCCGATCACTTGACCGTGAAGAATGCGTGCTCACACGTTGACTGAAAATCTGTGCTTAAATCTCCTTAACATGCGTCGTATGCGGATTTTTGTCTGCCCAGACATGGCATTCATCGGTAAACAAACTCTTCGTGGAAAATGGGGCTCATCAATGCAGCGGTGCAGAAACAAGGTGCAGAAGTTAACACGTGGTACAAAATCGGCTGGTTGCAACGCCTGTATTCTTTTGGGGTTGTAAAGATGTAGTTGTTGCTCGTGCAGAACCTCCCACACTACACTGTTAGAAACATTCAACGTACGCACAATTGTTCGCATATTTGTTGACAGGTCCTGCTCAACGTAGTGATGTAGAACCTCTGCCATATCGGGGGTGCGGCGTATCTTTGGAACACCGCAGTCCCTCCTCTCGACCAGTAAAGGTACCTCGTTCTCGGATCCATCGAACAATTCTGGCAAAAACGGTATGCAATGGAGTCGTGCGTTGTGGATATCGCTCTTTATACAACTGACGAGTTGCTCTTCCTATTCCCTTCCGCTGCGCCATACACCATGTCATGTCCGTGTATTCTGTCAACGTGTACTTAACCATGTTGATTGGAGACACACAGACACGTGACTGGGGATGGCGGCATGATGCCACAGCAAGGTAAACGTCACATGCCACCAGGTGATCCTCTGACGTCAGCAGGGTAAACGACACATGCCATCAGGTGATTCTCTGCAGTCCTGTCTGGTTAAAACAACACCGGCACATCCAACACATTGTAATTGCTGTAGCACAGAAACTGTACGTTTCCGGACATGGCTTACTATTCAAAATATTGTCTACTCAGTCCCCTCTACTCGCTCTATAAGTTTATAACATTACTTTCCAAACATCCTGCATAATATGTTAAGACAGGGCCAGTTTTCGTACAATTTATTAATGACGATGTTTTGTGGTTTGACCTCTCTGGGTAGAATATGCGAAGAGAGAGGAATACTAAGAGATGGACATGTAGACGTAGTTTGACTGGATGAAAAGTAAAGACAAGATGGGAGGAACGTATCGGTAATTTGAATACAAAGTTTTGATTCTGCCACAACAGTTAACTCACACGAACATCAAACTAAATGCCAAACATAAAAAAAGAAAAACAAACAATGTTCATGCTTATGTGCTTATGCTTATGTGCTTTTACATGTCATGGACGTTTTTAATGGGTTCACATCTTATCAATTCGAATATAAATAACAGTTACCTACACCTAGCAAATTACCTTTGTAAATGTTGACTTTCCTAAACTTGAAATGATATGACCCACACAAAGAAGAGAAAGAGAGAAATAATGCAACACTTAATTTGGAAACAACCTGAAAAAAAAAAAAAACCTTGGATACATCTGCAAAGCTCACAATGTTATTAACATGTCGGGAGATCACGAATTGTAGTGTCGTCTATTTCGTATTTTAGCGTTGAGAAAGTTGGTCGCTGAAACGCAAACCTTTCTATTAAACTACAGTCCAAGAGTCCAGCGTACCAAGCACTTGAAATGCGTTGCAGTGTTTTCGTAAATACGTTTTTTTTACGAAAGTATTCCACAAGTGCCTATTGTGTTAATGCACGAAAAGAAAATACACTTCATCCAATGACGGAAAGGTTGTTTCACAACATCACGTAAATTACAAAAATAATTTCGGACCCCTTATAACTGGCTAAAAACAGCTTATTTCAACCTCTGAAATCTGAAGAACTACACGCAGGATTCGTGTGAAGTAACTCCATTTGCTTAAAACTTTATACAAATAAAAAATGGGGTTGCCACTGATAGCGTAAGTTAGACGAGTGATCTACGATACCACTGCACGCCTTTTCAGTGTCTTCCGCTAGAGGCGATATCGCACCAGAAGAACCAATAAACATCGTCCTTTGTGCCGTGTCTCACTTGTCATAAACACATGGCAAGTAGGTGGTCGCGTTAATGAGGCTGTTACTGAAGATAGATTTTAAGCCTACCTCCTGGAGTACTGAGACAGTTTTCTGTAAAAAAAAAAAAAAAAAAGAAGATACCACAGGGATACACTTGCTAAGCGACGAAACCTCCTGCCAGGGTTAACAACCGTCAAATGCGACGCGTTGCCGTCGCGATTTTCATCCGGCATCTCGAAAGAAGACCACCACACATCCGCGCCGACACAACGGAAAGGATACAGCGGCGGAATGCATAATAATTTCTGCTTTACATACGATTTCCAGTGAAGTGTGGATGGTCCAAAGTGGTGGTTTAATGCAAGCCCCGGCTCCCACTTAGGCGCCGAGACGATGGCGACCATGCCTGAATATTTAATGCTTCATTAGCCCTGGTCCTCGGCGCTACAGCATTACGGCCTTACCCCTCTTCTCGTCTACCCTCACCCCCTTAAACTTCGACGTTGGGTGGAAGAGGCAGGGAGACGGGCGAAAATAAGCGTCCTTGCGGGGTGTCTTCTGATAGCGTCGGATAAGAGGATTTGTCTATGCGTTGTTGCCCTTGAGGCTGGCGACGGAGAAAGACATTCTTCCTCACGGGTTGGCTGTCATCTCGCGAACCGAGTCAACTTACCACACACATACACCATAAACAATATATATACAGTACATATAAACATATACATGTATGTATGTATGTATGTCTGTACGTGTTGTTCGTTCTGAACAGATTGTGTTAATTTTGCGTGGTGATGGCTTGATATCTTACGAAGAAGTAAAAAATATATTTTCGATTTTTCCGTAATGTAAATCGTTGTAAGAGTAATGAGAAATCCAGAATATTTTCCCGCCTTCTGGCAGGGTCAAATTGTGTATGAGAGGTAAGGTAAGTGGGCTTTACGTCTCGTCGACAGCGAGGTCACTAGAGATGGCGACTCATCACAACTTGGCACAATGACAGGAGCTGGGAGAGGAGTCAACAACGACCTTTGTCAAGGAACCATCCCAGCATTCTCCTTGAGCGATTTTGGGAAATAATGGAAAACCGAAATGAGGCAGGCCGGAGCTGGGAACTGAACCCGGGTCTACTCAAATGCGAGTCCAACCTGTTACTGGCGCGCCACCTCACTCGGTTGTTGTGTACGAGAGAAGGCCGGGGTGAAGGTTGGGCCGGCTACTCGTCGCCCACCAGCCCGAAGAATGGATGAGGTGAAATGAGAAAAGTGTGGGGTAGCGACGGAATGAGAGTGGCGAGAGAACACGGGAATACCCCGAGCATATACCCACCGGGCGACGGTAACGTCCGCCACGTTTTCCACACGCAAAATATCCGAAATTGAACCCTGCAGGGAATCGAACCCAGATCGCCTAGGCGAGAGGCAAGATGTGTGAACTCTCGAAGTGTAAGTAATGTTGCCCCGAAAATCGACATAAAACTTTATTTTTAAAATGAATTAAAGTAAAAAACTAACTGGCAATTAATTGGTTTGACACGATTCAAGGTATTGTTGCATAAATTAAGTTGCATTCTATTTTCTATTTGAGGATAATACAAAATATAGTCGATATTCAGTTCAGCATGACTCCCACTATATTTCTCTTTACGTTAAATTGAAGATACAATTTCGACTTTCTTGTAGGTTACCACAACGTAAAATTAAAGCACTTTGTCCTGACTCATCTTGTGTGTAGGCCTACGTATGCGTCCTACATGTATATACACTACTTATACTTTCGTAATATTGTAGAATATTAGGCTTTGTAACATGACGGTTTCAAACGGGGCATATCTTCAAGAAAATAATTGAAGACAATTTCCAGCTCCTTGTAGGCGTGTCACAAATGATCTAACGCCTCATGCGGCTTGTGTCTCATAATTCATTCATAATTACCGTGAAGTATCGTGAAACAGAAATAATAACGTCATTAATATAATATGATATAGCAATCTCAGTAAATGTGACACTTTGTGGTGCAGCAAAATGATTATCTATGCAGGGTAATTTGTTCTCTCAAATTTATTTATAGGCAAGAAAACTATTTTTGACAGTAGTGAAATATTATTAGCTTTCATAGTTTTTGTATAAAGACATGTCGAAGTCCAAATTTTTGTAAAACGATATCGCACTAGACATGCCATTATCTTATTATATAAAACTAGCTGTCACTTTGCGGCTTCGCCCGCGTGTACTATAGAAAACAGTAATTAACTTATAATTATGTATTAATTGATGGTGTTATTATTTTCTCTGTATGTCTTTAAAACAACAAATACAAATAGCTTTATCCAGTCCACTTCGTTGAGCGTACTTTAATTGCAGAACATATTTGTTTTTAATTAATCTTAATTTCTCTATAAAATAGCTGCCTGGCTGCGGCGTTGCCCGCATTAAATTATGTAATGTAAACAATAACTCTGGATTAAATATGTCATGGAGGCATTTAACAGCTAGCGTACTCAATAACAGTGAACTATAAATTGTCGTAGCTCAGTGAAAAGAGCGCGCGCAATATGCTCGTATGATGTCATAGTAATTCCCATCGCAAAGTCTTGCACGGGATACGAACCCGTAGCCGCACACTTCCCACACCTCAAACTTTATACAATACCTGAGTGAATGCTTAAAGGTACGCCGTGATAATTCTTTCGTATGCACAGGCTACAGTCCAAAGAGCTTTTATTTATGAGTAGGTTGGCAAAAAGAATAACTGTTGAATTATTTATCCATGATCATTCTCTTTTTTTTAGGAGACTGTAACATTTTACAGCTTTTCACGTCCTTTATTATCAAATTTCATAAAATACTAAATTTGATTGATAGATATTTACATGAGCTTCATTCTTATCAAATAATCATCTGTACCGCTTATACCCGTTAAGATATCAAGACGATTTTTGCTTGAGGTGCAATTTTTGCATTAATAACGAGAAAAACTGAAGTACAAGCGATGTGCTTAAATGATAGCCAATTGTTTCTACTACTGCAAGGTGCGATGGTTGAAATATATTTGATGTCATTTAATTAAATATGGTCCTATGTTGGGCGACCAGTCCGTGATATACTATTATTATTTTGTATTTTCTGAGGGTTGGGGTTTGATGTTTGCCCGAAAATGGGGGTAATAGCAATCAGACTCGACTAAAGAACATCTGGCTCGGCTGACTAGCTTCATGAACTTCTACATGAACACTCCAAACAAATTACACACAACCCTAAATTAAAATAATAACTCATAGACGTAGAAAATGGCAGGAAATTTAATATCACAATTATCTCAGGGAAGGATCAATGGATACGGGACAAGTTTTGCAATGTTAATCTATCGAATTTGCGTGATGAGTAGCGACATATTTTTGAACAATATAATGGCTAGGAGAAAGTACAATGTAACCAAAGCAATTATCGTTGAGCAGTGCAGAAATGGGAAACAACGGCGAAAACCCACGGGAGGAAATGCAAATAAAATACCATACAATACTGCTACTGAAGCCTTCTACCCACTAACTACCGTAGACATTCTGCTACAGAGTCAGACTTCAACACAGTACAATCAAGCGTTAGTACGCTGTTAACATAAGTCTTTCCGTGCCACTTAAACCTGCCTCAGTAACTAAAATGGCAACGATACCAATATTTCTTCTTGTAGGCCTCCGACGTGGACCACAGCCTCCAGGATTGTGAGCCATATCTCGTCTCATGGTACTTCCTCTATGGCAGTAATCGTCGGCGTCCCTGGGCAGCATCACGGCCTCGTGCGACGCCAAGGAACACGTCCGTCTCCTCCGGCGATCCAACAAGAACCCTCCCCACATAGCTAGCTAAACTCTCTTACATATTCAGACTTCGCTCTTCTCCATGGCACAAGGAATACACTTCGTATACCACAAGATACTGCACACATTTTTCTCTACAATTATCTATATATAAAATATCATATGCAAATATACATTAACATTAATTCAGCTCATACAAGTAGCAAATATGCAATAAATTCATGGTTTTAAGGCATTAAGATCTGCAATATAGGAATGCCAAATGTATGTATTACAATGTTTACACTTGAAAACTGAGCGATCATCCAAAGTGAACGAAGGAATTGTTGAACAGAACTGTCCATACGATGCAAAAGCATATAGGTCCGTAGCGCAATGTTATATTATTGATACAGCAACATACATAGCGTTTGTAGAATTAAGATGAATTTTAATGGCCACTGCATGGTGCAAACAGGTGTCACTAGACGGTAGGATAATTTCTTATACCTTTACCGTGCCTAACGTAAAATATATGTACACGGAGATAAACGTTTTTTACAGTAGTGAAGTAGGGCCTACTGTTAAAAGTGGAACTATGCATTTTTTGACGTTTTAAATATTGCACTTGAAAAATCTGCAAAAATATATACTATTTAAAGAACTTACTAACCACTTTGACTTCTGAAGCAGTATAACCAACACAGCTTTTTTTCATTAATTATTTACTAAATTCTCTAAGATTCTATTGTAAATTGTTTTCATTAAATTTATTTTACACTTGTAAAGAAGGCGGTTGTAAATGACGTGATTTATGTACGTTCATACTCAACTGTTAGGTAACCGTTTTGACAAAACTTGTAGTGACTTTGGAAATAAATTGAAACTAATTTGTATATTGGATGCACTGTTTCGAAACTGCTATGCGTGATAATTAGGGACCCTGTTTTTTCGCGAAAAGAATTTTGCCTCACTTTGTTTCAATGCCTTACGTGTACATCTGCAGTTCTGCTTCGTGGTCAGCGATTGGATATTTTAACTGTCACGAGCCTTGATATTCTACCGGCAAATCACAGACGCGTGGTGTTGCAGAAGAGTTTGTCTAATTGGCTCAGTCAAATGCGCTACGGCTCTTCTCACAGACACTTTGCCAATAACCATGAAGCAGGATTGCAGATGTGCAAGTAAAGCACTGAAACAAACCGGGGAAAAATTATTTTCGTGAAAAAAAAAACATGGTCCCTAGTAATAGTATGTTTTATTGTAAACTTCTCAGCGTGTCTAGGTTCTACCCGCTGATCGCAGTTGTGTAATGTCGCAGTAACCTTGCTCCGACTGGCACGGTCAAGTGAACGACGCCCCTACACAAGTGCGCTATGATGATAACCATGAAGAAGAGCTGAAAATGTGCATGTAAGGTATTGAAACAAGCTGGGGTAAATCTATTTTCAGCAGAAAAGAGTGCCTCTGAGTTCATTAAAGTTCGCGGTTCGCGTACATTGGCCGAACATTAAAATTTTTCCAGGTTACATTGTCCTTATATATGTTTGTATTTGGTGGACATGCAAATCGCATGTGTACACTGAAGTGTCTATGTATGTATGTGTGTTTATATATATATATATAAATGTAATTTTTACTGTCTTACAAGTGCATAAAATCAAACATTTATACATACAATTCGTAGCTTACTGTTGCATATCACCTAACATTAAAATTAAAGAAAAATTTATGTCATTAGCTACTCTACGTCAGAAAAAAATTATGAAAATAAGTAACAGATCTCTTAACACACTGCTCCCCTAATGCTCCCGTTTACAACTCCCTCGACTACACATTTAATATGTGAGCAATCAAAAATTTCATCAACAATTATTCTGTGAGGGTTTTTAACAAAATTTAAAGCAAGAGAGTTCCTTAAATTATAATTTTTTACTAATTTTGTCATCTACAACTATTAATGGCTTTCCTAAATACAACTGTGAATTTTTTTTTACGTAAAATGCATATTAAAAGGCGGATTTTGGCTCAAGTGCCTAGTCAGCAACAAATTATTATTTTCTGTGAACGTGAAAGTTGTTTTACTTTTGTAGGTATCAAGCATTTCTAAACGATAAACTAACAAGAATTTACGCAGTCCAGCCATTACCAGGAAGTGCAAATGAATGATATCAAAATAATATTGGTACAAAATGTTGTATAAAATAATTAAGGAAAGGATATGATAAAACATACTAATTTTAGAGATAAATAAATAAATAAATAAATATCCTACGTTTTACAAATAAAAATAGTTCCATATATATATTTAGCGTTTTCAGAAAAAATAAGTATGTTGATACGCAGCTTGCTTTCTCTGTAAACAAGCATTTTATGTTCAATAACGTAGGACATTTCGTATGTTCGGGCTTCCATGAATGATCTTATGAGTGAGACGGCGCCGTTTTGTGTGAAAACAGCAAACAGTTATGAGATGGTTAAACTACATACACTGAACTTTTATATTTTATTTTAGTTATGACTGGAAAAGTAAAACTTTATTATATCTCAATGACTTTCCTAAGCAACGTGGAAATAAAGCCGCAGTTAATATATTTTCCGCACTGTACATATGGTAAGTATTCTACTCTAGACGTCTTATATGGAAGAACTAATTAACGTTTTTAATTTTTTTTTTTCAGAAAATTTACTCAAGTTAGAAATCTGTACATTAAGAGATTAGTTAATTAATACACAGTTAGTATATTTAAAAAATTCACAGTTTAAGTAGATCGCAAAACTATTTATCTTTTAAGGGCCCAGTTTATTATTTATGCCTTAATTTGGTAGTCAGGTAGTATAATTATTTAAAATGCATGTATTTAAGCAGTATAGCAGCTTACAGATCAATGAGAAAAGAGAACCGATGCACAGAGCGGAGTAACAAAAACTCCTCAATAAGACTTTTACGTTTATAGTAATAAAGTTAATTTTATCTCATATTATGCTGCAAAAAATGCGGTGTATTTCTCATGGGTATATTTGAACGGTTTTCTGCAGCAGTAGACTATCCGCCAATTACATGTTACCAGTAAGACCTGCCAAAACTTTGTCCCGTTTGATTTAGTCTTAGAAATGTTTTACTTATATATAATGTCAATAATTTGTAACAACAAGGCATGAGACTAATTCTTTTTAGAACTGATTCATAGCTGAAGAACATTTGATACGAACGTAACAACTGTCACAAAGCTCATTTATCCATAACAACGTCCATACTGCAAACACTGCAAAATAATTATTTATGGAGTTACCATACCAATGCATGTGAGTGTTGAGGATGTAAGTATGGTAAAGTGGTTTCCCATGCATCAATGTTAGCGTTTCAGTATATTATTAGGAAACATATGTATATTGATGTTATCAGACTTATGTAGCAACAACTGTTAATATTTGCTGTATTTACAAGCTTAAATGTTCCATTCTGTGTCTAGGTTAATTACTTCCATTGCTATTAGGAAGTTATTTACAGTGTGTCTGAGGAGACGAGTGCACCAAAACTCGCCAGTGTAGGCAAGTAATGCGGACACACCGCGCAGCTAAGTGGGTCTGTGTGCACCGGTAGAAGCCGACTGCGGCGGTACAATAATGCGGACATGCATTATGACTCTGGGTCTACATGTCGCCAGCAGTAATTCCCTCCCTCTCTCTCTCGCCACCCTCCTGGACAGCCAGCAACCTATCGCGGTCTGCCCCTCTTCGCACGGCTATAAATACTTGCGCCAGGCCGTTAATATAATTATTAGCCGAGCTGCTGCCGACAACCCACTAATGACACCGTGCAGATTCCCAGAGCTGCGAGAACCTCCCCTAACTAGCCACCGCCCATTTTCCCTCGACTCCAGCGAACACAGCATCCCGCTATCTGTGTACCGTTGCGCTCAGCACCACACGAAATAACCGCTGTTTCATCCCGATGACATCCGCAGTATCGCACCTAGCCAAGATGGGATATCCTTCGTGTTAGCGTTGGGACATGCGGACGGATGGCATTTTATTTGCACAAGCTCACAGGTGTATCTCATATTGTGATACAGATAGCTACATATACATTTATGTTGCAAATTAAAATGAACACTTTCGACCTTAAACAATATTCAGCTCTTTAAAAAATAAATAAAGATAAAAAAAACAGCCAGAAGTTGTAGAACGATTTCGTTGGGTTTTGGTGGTGGCCAAGTAGCAAATTGGCTTGCATTAAAAATATATACCTGCAGTTCAATACAACAAATTGAAAGAAAGAACCAGTCTTGAAAATCCTCCCATGCTCCTTAGTATCAAACTTTTCTTTCCTCCGATGAACATTTTATCTGAAGTATGCAGTGCGAAAAGTAAAACTCATTACTATTTTTATACACAGATGTATTTCTAAAAAAAATATTAACTAATACATCTGCATGTGTTGCGTTACAGCAGCTGCACTTATTGAAGCATTTTAAGGATTAATTTACCCTCAACAGGGAAGGTATATTGTTATTTTGAAAGTTTAAAGGAAGTTGATGTGTTTTATTACACGCAGAAACATTGCTCACAAGATTATAAAGGTTGACTTTGATGATTTTCTACATGTTGCTAGCTTCAGAAACATTTATTTGAAGTATGTATTTGTTATTTGTAGGTTATGAAACAATTTTTTTCATTGTGGTGTATATTGGTTTGAAAAAAAATTGTAGTGTTATTTCACTTTACTGCCATACAGCTAACATTAACTGTAAAATAAATTTTCTTGTTTTATCGTTTTCAACGTCAGAGTTTCCATAGGTTCCAGGCTTATTTTGCCAATCTCAGTTTATATATTTTCAGATACATAACTATAATATGTATTCAACTTAGCGTGCCATACAAACAAATTATACAATGTTTCATGCGAAGAAATTACTTGAGGCTATTGGTATCAAAAGGAGCTATCTCCACTGTGCTAAAATTAACAGTAGAAGTAATTTTTTATCTAATGCATTTCTACCCACACAATCGGGATGGGTTTTGTCTTACATATTCAACAAAAATTATATGTATATGAGTATATAAAGAAATCAATTATATTATTAATGGTTTATTAGATTTCTGAACTTTAATTTTGGAGGTTGTCTCAATTTCTGTATTAAATGGAGATTGCTCCATTTGATACCAATAGCCTCACTTCGTGTAGAAGAATTACGTGATACAAGCTCAGTTGCGCAAACTTATTAATCTTACTAAAGCTCGAAAAATTGTAAGAGTTTAACTACGAAAACTAACTTTTAGTAGATAAAGTATCAAAACCACAATTTTTGTGCAAATGTCATTGGGTAATATTTTTAAGCGAGGCCAATATAAGTTTTTCACGAATCGTGAAATCTCAGTTATGGGCTAAATGTTCAGTGGTAATATAGTTATACAAGTTAGTACTCTGCCACTGACGCCAATTATAAAATGAAAGAAAGTATATTGAACTTCTGTTGAAATCCCCATATTTCAAGCATAGCGCAAGGCAGTGAGGATTTATAAACATATAATTAAAATTAAAATATTAAGAACTGTTGCAGAATCAGAAACTTCCTTCGAGTTTGATCATGACGACTTTCCTGACTTTAGTATTTGTATACCTACTGTGCTAGAAGGACACGGTAAATTTTTTCTCGCCTGACATAATTACACATACTTGTCTGTCATTTATTAGTTACTTAAGGCGGCCGCCTGGTGAAGGGTATGTTTGTGTGCGAGAGGCGAAATTCGATGAGGCGCTACGAGCGACGCCGGCCAGCACATGTATTGTGCTATCGCCTCTACGGCCAAAGTCGTAAACGCGCGCGCAATGTTCCCGCAATAACGTTGTTACTGCAGTGGGTCTTTTAGTTGTGACCCTGTCATTTTATTGAACGCGTCACTGTAGCAAAGTCCACTGCACTTGTAGACGTCAATTACGAACAAGTCCGTTAAGTATATCTTGCGAAACAACCGCGTGTACCAGCCGATTTTAGTCAAGTTTGGGAGCTTTGCAATAGGGCTTCCAATGTGCGTGATGTCTTGAAAGTCGCATTCACAAGTAGTGTGAAGTGTATTTTCTTTTCGTAGATAAGCGTTGTGGACGTACGTTTAATAGTCTCTGAGAAAAAACGTTACTCCGAACACGCTGCACGCAGTTCGAGCGCCAGCCAGTCGGCCGTCTTAAGTACGGTATTCAAATTTTTCCATGCATCAACATCTTTTGACATATCTAAAGATAAATACTTAAATAAAAGTATGTAACTTACTATGAATGAAAAGTGTAAATACACAGTTAATGAATACATGCCATTCGAGTAAAGTAAAGATGAAAATTTGTATTTACAAAAGTAATCGGACATCGTTTACTAAATATGTTCCTGATGTAAAATACGTTATTAAGTTTTGCTGATATAGATACTATTATTAATTCTACTATTGCACTTACTTACAATTAAAAACAGTTTTAAAACCGCCAAACATTTTGAATTTGGATATAGACTAATAAAACAAAATTTTTGCTATAATTTAAGCCGATTACAACGTGTCCAGCGTGAAAATAAACGGGTTTACATTTCCGTGCAATCGTGAAGAGAACGAGCCGACACGCTTCGCATTCAAGATACGCACCACATCAATTCCTTCGCTCTACGCAACTACACGCCTCGCCTCCTTCTTCTCAGAAAGAAGGGAAAAAATCCGAAGTCCCACATCTTTCCCTCGAGCCTCCTTCTGTTTGTTCTGATCTCATAACACAGCGTCTGGCGACAAATCTATTTGGCGTATTTACAAAAGGATCCCGGTATATTGATGCCACATAAAGGGAAGGCGAAGCTCGGCGATCTTTTTCTCACTCCAAATGCTAATTTCGAACTTAAATTTCATTCCTCGCCATGCGCGTGCCAGTTTTATCTTCCCTAGAAAGCGTGAGGAATTATTTCCACCCCGAAGAAGGGCACTTTTTACCCCCTGCAGAAATAAATATTCCGGGGGATCGCTGGCAGTAGCGGTGAACCTGAGATGCAGAGAACATCAGGAAGGAAATGCGCGGTAAATAAATGGCAGTTTAGAACACGGATAAAATTTCACACAATAATGGCATTCAAAGGTTTATTTTGCAAACCCTATAAACAGTCTTTTGAATATTGCATGGTCAAATACACCCAACTAAAAGAGCCAGAGAAATAATCTTCCGAACAATGTAATATACATATTAATATCAACTGAAAATCAATTCGGAAACATTCAAAACATATTTCAGCTACAATTTCTCAAACTACACACATGCATACGTTTCTGAATGTATGTTTGAATTTGTCAGTTTTTTTTTTTAAATTCACGTTTGTTTACATATTAGGCGATCAGGAGTGTATCGCTCCCGACTGTATCGCTCCAGATTTCCAATAGTAGGAAACATGACAGACGTAACCTTGGTCCGGCTGAATTTTTTCAGGGTATTCCCATTTCAACCTCACTTGTATTCTGCCTTTGCTTCATAACAACCTCATGCACTCTCACCAGTGCTCAAGACCGCACTATTAAGAAATGACCGAAGTCTCTCCACTTCATGTACGCGTATCTTGCACTTCAAGTGTTCTTAACTTATGTACTGCAGTAACATTTCATTTGGAAAGGTCTATGCATTTGTTGGAATAAAGGGCATTGCAAAATTCTGTACTAGGCCTATGTATAACTTGACGTACAGTGCTTAGCGCGCGTTGGATCATGTCGTTGTGGAATGCTATATCGGGCAATGCGTACTGACATAGCCATCTTTAGTACAAGGCCGCGGCCTTAGATCCGGCAACCCTGTCACGAAGGGTCATTTTAACGCTTCTTTTGTCTCGCCAAAGGCAGCGACTTTCCCTGATTCGCCGGTGCGTACACTGTAAAAAATTTAAGGTAAATTTACTCTACATGTAATGGAAGCTAATTACCTCTACAAGTGAAGGAAAATTACTCAACACGTGTCAAGGAAAGTTACTCAACTGGTAATGTACTTTTTCATTACATATTGGCGCAGCCCTCTAGGACACTTTGACATAAGGCGCGAGCGAAACTTCCGAGTGGTTTGTGTGGGGAATACACTACCTTGCGGAAATTTCCACACATATTCGGAAATCAGATTTCCCTCTTGAGGCTTGGGAATATTACGATACATATTATGAGTAATATTATTAACTTTTTTTTACAGTGAGGGCAGAAGAACGAATCAGGTACAGCCATTGCCTTTGTAGAGCTAAAAGAAGTGTTAAAATGACCCTTGTGTGCTATGGTACTGTAGTACTGTGCAACTTAATACGACTCGTATGGTATGTAGCTGCTAATAATGTCTGCGATGACATTCCAGAGTAACACGTAACATGATCCAGGCCGTGCGCTATGCACTGTACGCAAAGTACTGTGAATTGTAGTGCAGAAACAGTGCATTTTCGTTTTACTGTATAGTTCAGGTAGACCTGAGACTCTACGCGTCGCATAATCTTCGACTTGGACAATATTACGTAATGATCATATTATTCCCTGGCCCACAATGAGTAATTTGTGGAGACCCTTGTTTATCGCGAAAATAATTTTGCCCCACTTTGTTTCCGTGCCTTACGTGCACATCTGCAGTTCTGCTTCGTGGTCAGCGATTGGATATTTTAACTCTCACGAGCCTTGGGGATCCACCGGCAAATTACAGACGTGTGTTCTTGCAGGAACATTATTGTAATTGGCTCAGTCAAATGAGACACGGCTCTTGACATTTACAAGCTGCCAATAACCATAAAGCAGAATTGTAGATGTGTACGTAAGGCACTGAAACAGAGTGGGGCAAAATTCTTTTCGTGAAAAACAAGAGTCTCTAACAATTTGTCATTGTTTCTGTATACACACTTCTTCTTTATTTCCTGAAGTTTAACCTCTAATGTATTTATGATCTGCGGCAATGAGTTCGAGTTTACTCTATAACTTATCCTTATGCATTATCTGCAAATGCGATTATTTATCTCAGTCGTTAATTACAATATTACATTAAAGCTTCTAATCGTCTTCACGCTTACGGGATCTTAGGTGTTCATTTTATTTTCAGTATAACAAGATGTCTGTTGATTGGCGTAATATAATTTTCATTCATTTATGTATTCATTACGTCCTGGTTCTTTGAGCAAGAAGCAAGCCGGATAATGTTTCCGGGTAGAAAATGACGCTAAATTTGAAATGTCCGCCATATTGAATCATCGTCCATAATGTGTTCCTGAAGTGACAAGTAGTATACGTTGTCACAGCATTTTGTTGAGAAAAACTCTCTGTGAGCTCTGAACTATATGACACAACAGTGAAACAAATATTGTTTATGAAAATCAGCACAATTGACCCAAAAATGAGCAACGCCACTCACAGATATAATAATTACCTTCTCGTGACTATGAACATATTAGTAACACAAAATTGGCCCCAATTTTTACTTAAATTGTACCTGTTCGTTTCAGTGCACTGTTGGACAAACACGAGGTTTTATCTGAGTATAATAAACGAAACGTGGTGATCTACAACATTAGAATCCTTTTATGAACATATTTAATCGAAGCTATTAAGAGGGGCGGTTCACTGGAAATTGTAATTTTAAAAAAAATATATATACTTGTACGAGATTTGGTTTGAATTGTAGGCATATACTGTGACCAATTTTTTCTAACAAAAATTGTTTAGTTTTAATAGTCTTTGTATTATACTACCATATAAAAGCAAATTTTTGAAAAATTTGTTTTATACAATAAAGGAAAACCAACTTACTTTACGAAATGAAAAAATTCACACTGAAGAACAGTGCCATGGGCTTTGACACGACATGTACAAAAACCACATTTATTAGTTTTTTTTGTATTTTTAAAACAGATTTTTAGAACAGATTACTTATTAAAAAGTAACGTTTTTTAAGTATTTAATTACATCACGTAACAATTTTAAATATTAAATGTTTGATATAGAAACCACAATGCGTAACACCACAATCGAGTTTGAAAAGACCAGATGCTTGGTACGGAATGACGGTTCGCTTTCCTCCAATTCGCAATAACATTTTTTTTTTTCACTGCCGACAAAGTTTAAGAGTTAATCCATCAGCATTAATCACGCTAAGTTGCCCAGTGTAATTAATACTTTACAGTGGAGTCAATTACGAGGATATCTTTCTCAGGTTGGACTCAATGAGCCGGCGAGAGTGTGCTTATTGAAATTAGCTTCACATGTAAGTAGATGTTGTATCGTAATCAATTTCTACTCTGATTATTTTAACATAATTACGTTGTTAGATTAACATATGTATGGCTCAATCAAATAACTACACTGTATTGAATTGTTTGTAAATCTTTTTAACGATGTATATGAGTGTTAAGAAAGTAGGCACGGTAGTGTTTTCCCATACATCAGATGTTTATCCATTTTTAATAAACAGTAATGTGCACACCGCTGTTACGAAACTTGTGTAAGAACAATATTCTACGTTTACTCTATTCACAAGTAGAAGTATGAAAAGAGTACCATGCTGTGTCTTGGTTACAAACTTCCATACTCTGTAAGAGTTTTCTTTTATATTGGACTAACGTACACACGTCAAAATATTCATACATTCTTATACCATTGGGGATTCAATCCCAAAACTCATCGTACCTAAGTTGGTGCTTCAGACTATACACACATACATACACACACACTTCACTGATAATTTTGTGATTACTGAACAGAAAATACGACAGTAAACACTTTTATTAAATATGAAAAGCTTTGCAAAATGGCATATTACGCATATAAGCGATACTGTTACTTCAAACCTTGTGTTATTAAATGCCTATGCTGCTATGGATAATTTAGATTCGATTTAAAAATGAATAATAAAAATAATAGGAAATTAAAAATTATAGTGCAAGGTTTTTATAGAAGGAGTGGTGTAGAATACACATCAGAGGAAAAATTTATAACATTTAATTATGTTTTAAGGCACTTCCAAACATTACCACACGTAAAACATACATAGGCGTAAATTTGCGGACTTATATATATATATATATATATATAAATACATATTAATGAATGAATATTTATCTGTGTCTAATTTGAAGTGCAACTTCATGCATCTTCCTCCCTTCAAGTATATTGCGGTTAACATATGAAGTTGAAAAAAAAAATGTAGGTTACAATTCTTTATCATCACGTGGACAATATTTACACCCGTTACCGTGGTGTTAATCTATAGTAAATGTTGTTGTTCGTGGCTCGGGGCCGCAGAATCGCAAATCTGGCCCGAGTGCGAGCGTGGATGTCGGCCATCACCGACAAGTCCCGGCTTTGTTTACGACTGAGTTACGTCTTACTCTCGCTACTGATACGCAGTTGGTCACGCGAGATACCAGCCGGCCACTGTGCTGTTTCCACGCCTGGGCCAACACATGCGCCCATTTATTGTGGAACATCCACCGCCATCGTGAATGTTTATTTTTCGCTTTAGTTTTGTTTTAAAGTTTAATTTTTTTTGTAAATTTGATAACTATGCTGTATAGATTATGACTTCAGGAAGTTTAGGCTTAAACACAGTACTGATAAAAGCCTTTTAATTATTTAGTTTGTGTAACACGGAACGGATTTGTTTAAAATTTTAACTACTTCCGTTCCACAAGCAAAATTAATGTAACTGTTTTATTAATGTTTAATATCTTGTCAACTACATAATATAATACACTGTAACAAGGTTTAGTACTTTTACTAAGAAAACCTTCTAAAGAAATTTCTTATAAAACGACAAAGGTTGTCATTGTAAAAAAAACAAAGTATATGTTTGTAAAATTTGAAGTGATAGACTCGTGATTGTAATTGCAACAAAGGAAAAAATAATAATTTTAAATACTTGTTTTACTTTAAAACTGTTACCTAACTTATGTATGTTAAATTACTGTTAAATGAATAATACAAGAAATTATTTTGAAAACAATAAAGCAGTTTTAAGGAGGTGATCGTATTCGAATCCCCAATCCCCGCGCATAGGTAATACGCACCACACCCTTAGACCACACAAATACTTTTGTTACATAACCCATGACATGTTATTTCACTGTGAATTATATCGTTTTAGTAAGTGAATTGGTTTTTACTATTTGCATGGCAGCGCAGTATGCAAATTTTGCTTTGATGCACCGTTATGAGAAAACAATGAGAACAAAATATTTTTCTAAAGAGTAAACTATACTATAGAGGGACAACAGTCAAAGCGATGTGCGCAGAACCCAATGTCAGACGACCGTCCCTTGGGCGGAGCTTGTGAAAGAGGAGGGGGTCAGTTGAGCTGTCAGGCTCTTTGTCCTTGCCTCAAAAAGAAAGGAAAAGGAGGGGATGGAATGTGGGGTTGGGAACCTGGGCGAAGGTCGAGTCGCTTCCTCTAATGGTGAAGGAGAGGGAGTAGGAGCATCTGCGCAGAGCGAAATTGTAGCGACTCGTTTTGTTTGTTGTCCCACTATAAGAAGTACCCTCTACAAAACTAACATGATTTCATAGTTTTTAAAATTGTGTGTTTTCAGCACTTGAACACCCTTAACGCTCCGCCGTTATAGGTCTCTAATGCACAACTTACGTCCATCCATGTAGGCGGCAACCTTAAACAAAAACTTGCATGTCATACAGTCTTCCTAAACATAAAGTCAGAAGTGTAGGCCTACAGTAAGAAATAATTTTGTTAATTTGCAAAGCTTATATATAGACGTGTTAAAATCGTAAAAATTAAAATAATGATAATAAATACAAATGCTGCAAACCATAACATAGTATTACTCCGTAATACTTTTAGCAACAGTCCAATGCACGCTATATTCACAAAACTTGTAGAGAGATATCGTTTAGAGTTAAATATTTTCATGTCGAAATATTGTAACTTTCCTAAATTACATAAGAATGAAAGCCTTACTTCACTGTTTAGACTGAAAAAAATGTCATTTTAGGTACAGTACAACGTTTAGCTGAGCAAATTATGAATCTCGTCAAATATTGAGTACGTTTTTCTAACAAATGAATATTTTTGGACTAGACACACCTTGTTGCGAGAACCACAACTCTTATGTAACCTATATATTCGTTTTATTCAATTCTTTAGCCCTTGTTTTAACAGACACACACACATATCCTTGATTGGCTGTACCGAACCCTATTATCTTCTTGGTAAATTCTTTTGCATTGCAGGCATGACTAAATTTCTGCCCTTAAGTTATTATGCAAGATTAAAACTTGGTATTTCATTTCTTCCTTCGTTGACGTGTCAACAGCACAAACCAAGCTTTAAAATAACGGTTATGATATTCGTATTATATTATTTTCGACCGGAACTTCAGGATATATAAACAAATTCAATGTTAAGAAATGCAAATAAGTTCAAGATGGCAGGGACTGTTACATGAACTTGACAGATCATCTGCCTAGTGATAGGAAAATAAAATATTTTACCAAACGAACAAAACTAAATGTCTCACAATATGTATTCTAAAATAAGTGAATGGCAGCTGAACAGATTGCATACGAAGTTTTTTTTTAAACTTATTAAAGTACCTAAAAACTTCTGTATCGTAGGTTTTATTTCTTCAGAAAGTATATTTGGTTGGTGTGTTTCTGAATTGTTGATATGCACTACGTAGTCTATCTCCATAAACGATGTAAAATATATGGTTAACTTGGCTGTCTTTCGCATCGTGAGAACATAATTGTTAAGTATCGGCCTATGACGATTGCTGTGCAGAAAATAGCTAGCAATCTGCAACCAGGCTATGGCATTTATTTGTTTAGTTTTGTTATTAGTGGTGAATTTCTGCTTAAATTGTAAATTAAAAGTTGGTTTTAACGTTGTGAGTTATTTGAAAGCGTTACAATTTTTTTTACTTGATGTTTTTCTAACTATTGTTTAGAATCATGTCTACATCAGTGGAGCTTGCTCGACAATATTTGCAGTGGAGTACTGTGGTCGTGTTCCAAGGCATGCGAAGATGAGAAATGACTATACTCAACACTAAGTTGTCTGTGGGACCATTAGACTGGTAGGAGCAGGTACACTCTTCTTCCAGTAGCGTACAAGAGGCAAGGAATACATACATCTCGGTCTACACAACTCATGTTTATTGGATATGACAGGTAGGCACACTGAATCCACGTGCTCAAATAAAATAGTCGGAGCTTATATGGCATGCCTCGGAACAGGACCACGGTACGCCAATGAATAATCGCCAAGACTTAGTGCCAACGGTAACAATAAGGATTTATATGTATTTTTTTATTCATAGAGGGGTCATAGTTTTCAGAATTTAATGATGGACTGTACGATACTGATCTGATTTTCCGTCCAGTTGTGTCACTATATTTTATTTTCGTTTATTGAAAAGTTAGGCCTATGTTTATATTTAATTTGTAAGATGAAGGTAGGTAACATTTCTTGGCTGCATATGCACCATATGTTTTAATTCGTGTATGTTGCGTATGGTATTAAAATATTGCAACATCATTTAGACTGACAAAACATAATTACACTTAGACGTATCCTTTCGATATTCATCTTTCTTGTCAGTGTCGGAAGTCTACGGTACAATACAATGAAACATTATAAAATGTAAGGAATATTATTTAATAATATGATTAGTAACAAATAATATAAAACTTGGATTCGTGTTTATACAGTGAATTTTATATTAAAATATTTATATTTTTTATTACCCTTAGATTTATATATTAATATTTCCATGCAAGGATCCAGAATTTAATAACAGAATATTTGTAGCAAATGTGCTTCAGGATTAATTAATTCTGAGGTTCTAGAAAGGCAGTTTTTTCTTCGCGTATGCCTGTCATTAAAAAAAGAGATACCATTTTTTTAACGTCGCTGTAGGAACTAAAGCGTAATTAAGTGGGCCTAATCTAATGCATTGTGGCTTGATGAAAGCCCTTTTGGAAGAAGGGAGGAGGAGGAGGAAGAGTAAAACGTAAGAGCTGAAGGGGAAGATCGTCGAATATGCAAAACATAACAAGATGAAGGATACAACAGCTACTGTAAAATATAACGACTGCTTGAAATGAAGATACATTGCAGCAAATCAACTCCAAGGGCTGATGAACCCATAAATCCCTTCGTTTGGCACTCGCAGACGAATATGCGACAACTAGATAGTAATAGTATACTGGTAGATATTGGTCCCAGTATGTAACGTCTGCAGAACTCTTACTACATGAACTAAATACGTAATAGGCTATTACAATAATAAAAAAATGTTGAATTAGAAATAAAACTAGTTAACTTTCATAATTTTCCTTAACACAAAACTACCTGTTTTTACCACGTTTTTATTAACACGATTTCGTGTTTGTCAGTTCGGTACAATTTTGAATAGATTTTAAAATTACTTCCCGATAAGTTTAGGGACTTGAAACTTTAAGCATAACTCAGAACTGGATAGCAATATGCAATGTATGTTAACTCGCGCTCTTCCGTGGCTATTTTTTTTGTCCGGTACAAATATTGCAATCGATTTTAAACAACTCTTCGACGAGCTATAAGACTTGGTACCGTACTTCATAAATTGCTCAGAACTGGATAGCAATTCAATATTAAGGGCGCCGCCTACCCGTACGTGAGAGGCTCAAAAGCGACGGAGCAGTAAGGTCGACCTTGAAGCGCGCATCAAATGTCGCGTCGTCTCAACGAGCCAAGCGCTGAACTAGCGTGCAAACTTCCCGCCGAACGGTTTTTACAATAGGACACTAAGCGGTGACCATACAATTTTATTGATGGGTAGTCTACAACTAAGTTCAGTGCAGGTCGCAATCTTAGTTTCACATACATCCGGTTAGTACATTTTGAAGTACGACAGTCTGAAAAGGCCATTTTTAGATATGTTGGAGGGCTTATAAACAGTGTTTTTAATGAGCGAGGCGTTTTAGCAATGAGGTACCGACCTTGTGTAAAGCTGATTTTTCTTTTCGTACGTTGGCACAATGGGCACACGTGGAATATTTTCGTAGAAATAACAAGCTTACGAACACATTACAACTTATTTGAAGCGTGAGGTAGGCGGCCGACTTAACTCACTCTATTGTCTGTGTGTTTGTTCGATACACATTCTGCTTGTTAGGATATGATTGCAAAATTTGACACACAAGACTAAAAAGCAGGAAACGATGATGTTTAAATAAACACATTTAATATATCACATTTTTAAAACGTTAATAAAATAAATTGTCCTACGGAAATACACGGGATGCATGAAATTGATAAAGCTCGGTACGCATTGTCCATAATTCAGTGTAGAATTCCGTACCAAAATCAGTACAAGTAGCGCTGCGACAGTGTGTACCGCAACTATGCTGGTACCAGACAGAATTCCGTGGCGTACTTAATCTCACAGATAGAGCCCGTTCTATTTTTCATCGTAGTGTAGGTTCACGCGCATGCGCGATGCACAGTTTCTGTCACCGCGCATGCGACGTACGCAAGTAGGGTTGCCAATACGCTTTGAATAGAAATAAAATTCTTGTTTCCTAAAGAAAACACAACTTTCAGATGTTTCAAAACCTAAATAATTCAAGATATATTCACTTATTTGACAACTACGTGCAAGTATCGTTATAAAATAATTTTCGGGTATTTTACTTTTGTAATTTTTGGAACATAACAATATATATTTCTCCTTTATATACCGAACCATAGAAGTAAACTGTGATAGTGTGTACACAACATAAACGTTTTGCTACAGAATTCTGTTATGGAATCTCAGTCGACGTTTATGAACAGAATTAAGTAAGGACCTTAGTAGAGAATTAATGATAGTCTGTACCAGTCTTAACAGTAAGGAATGTAGAGAGTAGCTGTCGCTTAGAAAACTCATATACTAGTTCATATATCGCTTGCAGTCCAATAAAATTATTAGTGACATGTGAAGTATTCATACATCAACTACCTATCACATGCGCTCCACGTTTTTCGTTTGAAATGTTAGAATAATGTTCGTAGGCGATGTAATTTTATACTATTTTAGTTCGTTTTAAAAACGTGGTGTATGTGTATTTTTAATCAAAATCTATTTATTGTTCCTTTCGTTAATCTAAACAAATAACATTGTAAAATGTTTTGGTACTGTTTGTTGGTTTTATTTGCTCTTATACAATGCACATTTTTATTTGACATCGTGAGAATACTAGGAATGGTTACCGTGTACTAAACAAACAGTATTCCGTACAAATGTAAATAACTGGCTTTCTGCGGCGCGCGGTGTTGTGTGTGCTGTGAGAAATAACGGTCGCGCACACACACAGTTGCCCATTGGTCGTGCTGTCGGGCGAAGTGAGGGTCGCATCTCTTCCCCTCTCTTCACCATTTACCCCTACCCTTCCCCTTTTAACTGCGAGCTTCTCAAGGTCACGGACCATGTACCGTGAAATGAGTTCCTGGTTCCCCCAAAACAAAGGCCGACAAACGTGAAGTATTGCAGTGCTTCCGGAGAAACACTGGAATGAGTTCTGTCCGGCATGATTCGGCGTAAATGAAGACAGAGGTACGACACTTTGACGACGCTAGCAGTCGCAAGCGTCACAGATAAAAAAAAAGAAAAGTTCTTGAAGTAGATAGAATTGATGTTTTCAAAGAAAGCAGGATATATCACTGAAAGAGTCCTCGGGCAAGAAAGAAGGAAATCTTTGCAGGGAAAAGGTCGAAGATGATATGAGGTAAGCTGCGAGAAACCTTCGTTCCGAATAAAAGGAATACAATAAAAGGAACCTTTTAGTGCTCATAGAAAAAACATGAGATGAGGTATAAACTGTAGCGAATACCTGCGCACAATAGAGGAAGCGATATAGGAAAGCTGGGACCAACGGAGCTCGTGTACGGTACTTGCATATTGATTTCTCGTATTCCCGATGACAAATAAACTGTTGACAAGGACCGCCTTTCCTCGCTGAAACGTATCTGTGCGGGTAAGGACGCAGCTAAAATAAAATACGCTTCTTTCTGAGGAAAGAAACACAAGGGGATTAAAAATTGACTAACAACGGAGTGCTGATGCTGTTCACTGATGTGTGTCCAAAAACTACTAAAATATAAGCACAGCTGAGTCAATGTTGACAGAAAGTTAAGCTTTCTGAGAAGTGTGTGTGAGGGATTTACTGTCTCTTAATTCAAGACAGAATACCTGAATATTTAACTGTATTAATGCCGTTACAAACGTCAGGAAATATCACAGCCCAAAACACACACAAAAAAAAAAATAAATAAATAAACAATATGAATTATTAAAACTACTGATTTTAAACAGTATATTTCCAATGAATAAGAATTTACACTATGAAAAACCTATAATTAATCAATAGTTAAACTGGGTATGTTTAATCAGAACTAATCTAGCTGTAGCAGCACTGCGAAGTTTAAGAAATATAATTCAATTATTATTTCACGTTCACTAAATCATTCACAATGATGTTTTACTTTAAGGGCGTGGTAAGATATAAATGTTTAGCAAATATTACAAAATTTATAGAATATTAAGTCAGAACACAAAACATATAGTTATTGTAGGAATTGTTTTTCTCAGCCAACTTTATGAGAATACACTATGCCCGGGGTGACGTGTTTATGAACGGTTTATGACGCCGTATTTTTTGTATATTTAATGCCAATTCAAGATATTATGATTTTAAAAAAATACATATTGTTGACAAAAACAGTGCTCTACGATAGCAATTTGTAATTACTATTATGTTAATATTCAAATGCCAGCACGTTTCAGCAAACATTATTGGCGTTCATTTACGTTTTCGCCCTCAACTTATAACCAGAGACCCATAAATTTTGCGGGTTCAACGACCAGACGGCTGGACTCCGCAGTCCTGTGTACACTCTGTCTTTAACTATTTGTTCATTGTCTGCTGCTCCAGTGAGTGGCCAGTTGTACATGTGACAAGATAGAGCGGGAGTCAGCGAGTGTTTTCATGTAGGTTAGCTATTGATTCACAGTACTTCAAGCAGGGACGTAGCCAGGATTTGAGTTTGTGGTGGGTCCAATATCACCCATCCTCCCCTTCAGAGCGGGTGGTCCGGGGGCCCTCCCCCGGAAAAAAAATTTATTTCAAGGTTTTCTTGATTAGAAACATTGAAATGTTTAAAAGACAAAAATTGACAAACACGTTAATTTTACAACGACCGGCATATTTAAAGAAAAATACACTTTTGGAATTCGCACCTAAATTCAGCCAAAATTCCTCATCTTCAGTTAGACATTCCATTTTATCACGATTCACAAAAAGCCTATGGATGGTAGCTGGTAGAAACCGATGATATTTCTTTGCATTCTGGAGTCTATGAGGACCAAAAAATTATTTTACATTTTACTTATTTTTGTTTGGCCGGAAAGGGGGAGGGGGTCTGGACCCCATGGACCCTCCCCCTGGCTACGTCCCTGCTTCAAGGAAGGGTTTCGTAGCAGTGATCCTATCGTGGAAGTAATCAACTTGCACAGGAGTTTGAAATACAACGTCTTCTCGAATGAATTAGCGAAATTTTCGGGTCTCTACTTATAACTAGAGACCTGTGAACTTCGCGTCATTATATAACAGAAGACAGGACTCCAATTTACTGCGCGCTAATCTGACTTCTGATGTTGGCCGACAGTATATATATGGCGCGCCTGAAGGATTTTTTCTACCAAAGATGTTAGATCGACAGCCTAAATTCCCACTATCTTATAATGCAAGCACACGAAAATACGAAGACCCAGAGCCAATAACGTTACGGAGTGTGTTCGGTTCGATAGAGGTTAGTTGTTTGCAAACAAGCTGATTTGATAGTTTGTGATGGCAGAAGTCAAAAATTTTGTACTCTCATATACTTGCACGCAAGTGTAAAAAGATTAGTTTAATTTTGTGGTTAAGATACGTAATTGCATAAGATCAACGTTTACCTGAAAAAGCGGCAAATTTCAAACAAATAATCAATTTTTTTTATACATCTCATCCTGGACATGTTAAGGCAAACGTTTGTATGAAGGTTATGTTAGGTTGCGGTATCCATGGAGGTAGGAATTGCATCCCACACCAGACTGAAGCTCCGCCTTATTTCAAGTCGTTCATTGGTAGATACAGAGAAATTCGCGTGTTCACTAACCTGTAGGCTAGCCTCCAAGAACATCTGAGGACATGCATTTAGTTGCTTCTGTACTATTGGCTAAGCGACTTCCAGGAAGTGTCAAATAAGTCACGGGCCAATTGCGAAAGTGGCACGAACTTACAGTTGTTGGAATTCTAGCTTGGGGCCAAAATAAATGGCAAATTTTCCAGGTCTCTTCTTAATGGGCATGGAGAGGTAAGATATCAATAGAGAAGGTGATTTATCGCGGGAAAAGTTGACTGCTCGCTAGGCTTCAATGTAATGTATTCATTTCTTACGCTTTTATTTCGTTACTGGCGAGTCCCTATTTGACTGGGCCAATGATAACTCTGGTGCACTACTTCTGGACGTCTGTGATTCGTCTGTAAACAACTAGACTGTGCCACATAACTGTCGGCCAACAATACATGACGCAGGACGATACAGTGATTGGCAGTATACG